>JAUMHM010000078.1:1716411-1739555 GCA_032362435.1 Melikaiella ostensackeni
ATATCATATAAAGAACAAATGGTCTCTCTCGATCGAGTTTGGTGGATCTGATTTTGAGCCAGTTAATTTTTTCTTTGTGCACGTCGACATTTCGATTGACGATTAGTTGTTGCAACTCCTGTGATGACACAAAGTCTGTGGTTTGTATTTTAGTGACCTCAAATTTTCGATCTTTTTTTTTGGATTCTTTGATAATGTCTATCCAATGATCCGGGTCATTGATGATCTCATGCAATTTTCGCTCTTTCTCAATCAATTCGAAATATCTATCACAGCTATTATAGCTATGCCCAGATGAAAAAATGTCTGTTCGATCAAATCGACGCTGCTTGAAGCAAAGAAGTGCTTCAATAAAAGTGTGACTTTGATGTTTCAATTCTGTCCCCCGCATGAATCGGAATAAAGAATGATATGCTTTGTTGCTTCCATGATGTGATTTTTCAAATGAATCTTCAAACACGAAGCGATCTCTTGTGCTCCTCTTTCAGCAACATTTTCCGACCAGATGTACATATAAGCTATAAGAAAGTGTTGATACTTCTTCGATGAAGATGATCGCCCACAATGGGACTCGTATTTGGGAAAACGATTGATGAAATTCTTTACGTGATTTCTTCCTACATCGCCGATTCTGTTTCCTGCTGCACTTTTTCGGCGTTTCTCGGCAGCGCTGGGATTCGTCATCGCTGATTTTCCAGATTGAATGATTCCAGATGATGAATGATGAAAGTTTTCTGGGTCTTGTTCGAATTTTGATAATAACTTCGAAAGATTTCCTCCTGACGAGTCATATCGATTTTCGTCGACCAATAAGGTTCGCATGGGCACAGAGTTTGACCTTGAAAAATTTTCACGGGTATCGTCTTTCCACTTTTTGTTACACGCTCTTGACCACGTTCCACCCTTTCTTTTGCCAAAAATTTCTTGTGCAAATGAGGTTTCTTTTTTCTTTTTCGAGAAGCTCTCTCCCCATTTTGTAATGGAGCTGAAATAAATAAGTTAGAAGCAAGATAAAACAAAAATTCAAGTTTTTTACGATATTAAAAAAATCCTGGTCTAATTTTTCAATCCAAGATGAATGAACCAAGAAATGTAAATCATTATACAGAAATCGTACTTTCATCATCTCCATCGGAACAAAACCCTGCATCTTCTGAATCAGAATCACTTTCATCCAAAAAATCTGAGTGCCCGTACATATCTGCAATTTTCAACAACGATGAGAAATATACATTTTAAGACCTCTGTTGTAGATTCTTGGAGAAGCAATCAAAAAATCTCCAAAAAGATAATGTACAAACCTTTGTCCATTGATTTTGTTGGAGAACAAGAAATCAGTTGCAATTTTTTTTTCACTTTCAAATAAAACCAGTTGGTTTTAATTCATAACAAATCAATAAAAATTTAAAATACAACAGTCCAACATCACACAAATTATGATGATTTGATTTTCGCAAACGATTGTCTTTTTTAAAGATTCTTTCAAATTTGTAACAAGAAGACAATTGCCTATTTGTTTAGTCGACACTATGTGAAACAAGGAAGTGCGATTCAAATTCCGAATACCGAACACAATTTTTTAAATTTGAACAAACGAATGATTGAAATTTTTCTGGAATGTCGTCATGAAACTCTTGACAGCAACTTCTTGTATGAGGAACTGCTGTCTAAAGCAAGAACCTTGTTAACAGTACATTTTTAGTTGAGAAAAGGTTTTTTGCCTCTCAAACATTAAAAAAAATTGTTTTTAAGCCTGTTCCGAGGGACAAATGCGGCTTATTTTTAGCCTCAGACACGCAGCATCGCCGTTGCGCATGCGCCTCGCTATTATGACCAGCTGAGCGCAGCTATTTTAACCCAGCGAGCTAAAATGAAGCCCCGCTGGTTTAGAATAACTTTGCCTAGCTGATCATAATAGCTCGGCCGCACATGCGCAGTAGCTCCGCTACGCGCCTCGCCTAAGAAATACACCTTGTTTGTCCCTCTCAACTGGCTTAAAAAACAATCGTTGTTAATGTTTTTGAGGCAAAAAGTACTGTGTGCACCTCACGGCAAAAATAGACTATTTTCGGCGAGTTTATTGTAGCCCTCGCCTCAAATAGTCTATTTTTGCCCTTAGATTTACAATGCACTACTTTACATCATTCAAATCTGAAAGAAATTCTGTATTTTTCCACAATAAAAAAATAAGTATTTTTTCTACAAGCACGGTCAAATGATAATAATGATAAAATTCAAGAAATATTATTATTATCAAACAGTATTATTCATAATTATGGTATATTGTTATGATTTCTAATACATCACTCGGATCGAGAATCATTTCTGCATTTTTCTACGTGTTTTAATGAGAATTTTTTTTTACTTTTTTGATAACAATGTTGTATTAGTTCTAAGATAAAACACTTTTTCTTGATTTTCTTGATTCCAAGTCTCATGAAGTTGCAAAGTTTTTGCTTAGAACGGTAGAAAATTCATTCATAATATAGGGAAAAGTTTTGAATATAAAACTTTGATGGACAGTACACTTTTTCTATATTCTCAAGTGAAGACTATCGTACAATTTCGTGATTTCAAAATTTTCATGAGTCAACTTACGTTTTAATATGGAATAGAATACAAAGTCAACTATCTAAACATTCATCAAGTTTTTATGTTTTTTCTTCATCAGTAATCTGGACTGAAATTTTTCTTTGTTTCGAGCGATAAATTTTTTTTTAAACGGTTAAATTTTTGAAATTGCAACGCTTATAATTACAGCTATCAATAATGTCGGTTAGACATCATGAAGAAACATTGGCATTTCTTATTATACAAAGTGTAGTTTTACTCGATTTTCTGAGAATTTGTTCGAAAATTATCAACATCAAATTAGAAAGAACTCAAAGTAATAATACGAAAATTGTGACGATCGAAAGTTGTGCCATGATAAATTACCCCGTGAATTTATTTGTGAAATTGTAAAAGATCAATTTTGCGGGATGAAAATCTGTTTGATGTTTCTGCCCGTGAGTTTTGTTTTGGACATTTTTGCACGTCAAATATTTTTTTGACGTTTATGTCCGTGATTTTCTGTTTTGACAATCTTGCGCGTTGAAAACCTCTGTGACATTTATGCCCGTGAGTTTTGTTTGGAAAATTTTTGCGTGTGTAATATTTTTTTGACATTTTTGCTCGTAACAAAACTATGGGACGTTTTAGCTCCCGGCGTGTCATATTTACCGCACGCTACGCGGTCGTTCTTTGTACTTCGGCTACTGTTTTGCATAGATCATTCATAATACTATGCGTCTTATTAAAAAGCAGTTTCAAGAAAATTTGTACTATAAAAATGATATTTTGAATCATAAAGAATTTTTTTGATTCAAGGAAATGTTCGTACTGAATACGTCCAATCATGTTCTTCCTCAATTCAAAGAAATGGTTTTATCTAAGCCAAAGATATGAAATTATTGGAACAAAATAATTATTATTCCTATCAGTTAAATATTAATTGTGCGGAAGAATGTTGTTATTTGTTAAAGAAAATAAGATATTTGTGTTTAAAAACTAGGTAGCGATATAATCAAATGCGATTTAGAATTGAGGAAATATTTTCTTCAAACAAATTGATGTCCATTGACTGAAGTAAAAGATATTTTCAATCGAAAGATGTAATTCCTGACTTCAAAGAAGCGTACCCTAAATTGTTATAGATATTAAAAATAATAATCTGGTTTACCATAGGATTAAATATTTCTTTGGTCCTAAGATGCAATATATTGTTCAGAATCAGCATGCAACAAAGTCGAAAAAATATTCATTGGTTCAAAGAACTAACATCATTGTTAAAAAAACTTCATAGTTAAAATTCATGAATGTAAATGTACCATTTGTTCGAAAGTATTATATAATGTTATAATAATTATAATAATCATAATATTATTGTGATGAAAATTTTTTACATGAGGTAAACAAAAATTTTCAATATATTTCAAGCAGTAAGTGTTGATGCTAAGAAAACATCTTGGTTTCAGATAACGCTCATGAACTAAATAAATATTTCTTCCAATGGATTTCATGGACCTTCCATTCAAAAAAATTTTGTTGGTACAGGAATAGATATATTATTGAAACAAATATGCTAAAATATTAAATTTCAATAAATATATATCTTAACGAAATGCACATGCGTTTCTTTTAATAAAGCGTTTTCTTCGTTTGGGCAAATATTCGTTCGAATTAATGAATTGCAGATTTTTTATTCAATATAATATTTCAATTCCATGAATAATTATTTATCTCGAAAAAATATTTCTTTCACTCAAAGAAACTGAATTACCTAATCTACACATGGATTGATTACTGATATAAATAAATATTGATCACTTGAGAAACTAGATTTCATTGAAATGAGGAAATATTTCTCAGGGTGTTAAAAAGAGACTAAAAGAAAGTAGGTCCTTAGCTTCCAAAAAACCATTTCTTCGATTTAATAATTTTCACATTTATCGCAAAGACACATTTGTTTTCATTAAAGAAATATCAAAAGAGTTTGCAGATTTTTTCAAGATGAACATTTTTGCTAAGATCATTTTTTTCGTATCCCGTATAGTTTTGCTGTAAAATGGAATTCATTTTAAACAGCATTTTCGATGGATAAAAGCATAACCGTTGGTCAAAAACGGCTGGTTAACAAACTCGTCCTTTTCTTTTAGTCCATAATAAAGTCTGCGAAAGCGCAATCTCATTAGATAATTTTTCTGAAAGTCATTGTGCTCACAGACGGTGATAACGATGACGACGATGACGATGAAGACGATTATAGACACCGAATGAAAATCCATTTTTTCTCAACATAAAAGAATGTGCCTTCCTTCCAAAAAAGTTCAATTTGTTCTTGACCTTCATTTTCGCAGGTGAAATATTTATTTTTTGGAAAAATGCTTGTGATCAATCGAAAGGGCTTACTCAGAAATAATGACCCATATATAATTTCATGAATCTGAAGTATTTCTCCGAATCTACTGTAGAAGAAACAGAGATATGAAATACAAATAGTTTAGAAGGACAAATGAGAAAGCGACTAGAATAAAACACGCTGTAAAAATTTGGAAGAATGTTCATTCTTTACATTCTTATCGAAATTCTTCTCAAGTGGGTCTCCTTCATTTCGAGAAATTGAGGACTCTGTTTGAAATTCTCGGTTTCATCTTAGTGGTTTTTCCTCATCCTGGTAAACATATTATCTACAATTTTATGTAGATTCATAGTTGCAATACATTTGTTTCCTATCCAAAATCGTTCAAAGAGAAAAGACTTTTCTCACTTTAATGTACAGAAAGTTAAGCCTATTCCGTGCAAGAAAATTTTTAAAAAGTATCAATTACATTTTTCCTTAATAAAATTACAGAAACCCCCCAAGATTTTTCGCCAGTGACTTAAAATTGCCGATCAGCGGTTAAAATTTCTGCTACGTGTTTTAACAGCTGTTACATTTATCTAGCGGCGAATACATTTTTTTTTCGCGAACGTTACTTAAACTCTCCATTATTTATAATTATTTTTCAAACAATATTTCATCTAAAAATAAATATTAATCTATTATAATATTAAACATATCAACCAAAATATTTTTTGAATCAAATTGATTACTAGAAATCTAGAACCTCAAAACTCAATCAAATTTGAATGAATTTTACATTTGTTTCTTGAATTTTTTTCTAAAATTAACCAATTATGATTAGCTTAAATATTTTTCATTGTGCGCCACTAACAGTGGAATAAAAACAAGATGTGACTTTAAATTATCCTCATAGTGATGAAATTACACTGCCGACGGATAGTATCGGAACACGAACCGGCTGAGCTATTGAAAATTGGCCTTGACTTTAAAAGGGTATAGCTGCGTCCAGAATATAGATGGAAATATCTTCAAAAATCGTTCAAACGCTTTTTTAATTATGAGTTAAATAGCCCTAGACGAAGTAATTTGGCTCTCCGAATGTTGAAATGTCACAGGAAAAAGGTCCTATATCCTTTCAAATTAAATTTATTTAATGCTTATTCTTGATAGGTCAGCCGGTTAGTGATACGATACCATTCGTCGGTAGTGTAGGTAACTTTATCATGTTCATTTACGTTTTAAACCTATTCTGTAAGCAAATGCACTATTTATGATCAAATGAGTTTGGGAATTTTCTGTGATTAAAATATGATTCATTGAATTATAAGTTGATGGGTGGATTTCACGCCGGACTCACACATACCAGACCTTTGCATCATAGATTATTATTTGATCTTTAGCTACTTTCTGATCTAATAGAAAATATATAGATTGCCAAAGCTCTCACTTGAAAAATTTTGTTTTTAAAAGTTATTGCACTTTTTCTGTTCTGGACACTTTTTGAGTCTCTAAAACACGCATTGCAGTAGTTTACTTCAGTTATTTTTATAATATTTGTTTCAATATTTTTTTTTAAGTAATTAAAATAAGTTTTTGAAATTTTTCTGTTGCAAAATAAAATTTTCAACTAATTATATCGGTTTAACAATTGATTTGAAATATTTTCAGAATTGTGAAAATATAAATGCTTACATCAATCGAATTGTTTCGGCCCGCAGAAAATTATTTGTGGATTGTCATCCGAAAAAGTGAAAAAAATTAAAATTGGTTAATATTTGCTATTGAGTTTTTAGGTTTGAAAATTCAAAAAATTTGATATTGGTTCAAAAATTATAGTAAATTTTTTTGCATGTACAATTTTCACTAGTGAACAGCTATAAAAGTAAGAAATTAAAATTTTATTCGCTCATTCATCATTCATTCATTATTCATACTTATAACTTGTCTCGCGGTACTCACTGGATTAAAATATGTGCACAGCGCAAAATCCTCTGTATTATGTTGAACGCTATCATATAGTATATTATGCACCAAGGATTTTACCCGAACCTTTACTCCGAGTAAAATGTTTACAGGATGAGGAGTTGAATTGCGCGCGCCACAGGGGCACGGAATTCAAATACGAGGCCAGTAAACATCATACTCGGAGCAAAGGTTCGGGTGAATTCCGAGGGGAATACGTTACTTAATTCCCAATAAGTAAGTTTAGAGTGAGTAATGCCGTCTGGGAAAAACGAAGAATGTGGTCGTTTGGCGAATCGACGCAAACGTATTCCCCGAAGATTTAATATAACTGCAGCGCCCATGTTGAAATACAATCCGTCTGTGTACGTAACTGCATAAAAACATTGGGCTCGATTTCAGCCGAGTAGCGCAGTATCTGTTAGCTGATCTCTTACAAGTCCTATTTTGAGGGCATTTAACAGCTCTTTATTTCCCTGCGGATCATCAACAGGCCCTCTGTACCCCCTAATACCCACCGTTCGATGAATGTGTACATTATGCGTTCTTTCCAGGGGGCGCTACTCCTTCTAAACGCGCTGATTGGGAATAAATAAATTTATGTTATATTCGGAGAGCGGACGAGCCCAGTCTGAAGTTGCGCACCGAGCCTGAGCTCGGCTCCCTCGTTGCGGAGAACCGCCGCCAGGGGGAAGTGGCGGGAGAGCGCGCGCCGGGCATATACGACGCCACGTGTCGGGCACACGCAAGATTCCTCGCGCCACCTCTCTACCCAACCTCCATTTTCCACTCATTCCATGTGCGGCTTATTTGGTTGTTGGCATATGCTTCGCTGCAATTCAATGGTTTAGACTGTTTTATAGATGCTGCATGAAAATAATAATGGACAACATTATTGTTGATGAAGTTCTTACGTATTCAAGCAATGAATTGTTCAAAAAACATGTCAGGGAGTGGAAAGATTCCTATAAAGCTCTGTTTGAAAGGCAGGAATTAATTTGCATACATTGTAATGTTGTAAATAGTCAAGCAAGAAATAAGGAATTAAGGCGTCATTTTAGTTCGAAGTCGCATAAAATGAAGTATGTAGATTTTCAAAATAACAGAAAAGAATAAGATTTATTTCTAGAATTATCGAAAGAAAATGTTGGAGGTCCTGAGGCTGAAAGATTTTGCAACAGAACCGAAGACAAAATAAATTTGATAAAGATCTATGTAAGATGTTTCTGGCAGCTGATATTTCATTAGAAAAGGTTAATGATCCATTCGTTAAGAAATTTTTTTCGACTTATATAGGTAAAAACGTTTCCGATGAATTGACTTTAAGAAAAAATGTTCTACCTAAATTGTATGATCGGTTCCTAAATGCAATGCGCGATAAAATTGGATATTAAAACGTTTGGGTATCGATTGATGAAACCAGTGATGCTTGTGGTAGAAAAGTAGCGAATGTAATTGTTGGTGTTTTAGATGACATTAAATCTAGAGAATGTTACTTATTGACTTCTCAAGAACTTAGTGCAGCAAATGATTTAACTATAGCAGATCTCTTTCACGATGCAATGCAATTGTTATTGCCTGATGATATTCAACACGATCGAAATCTGTTATTTGTCACGGATTTAGCACCTTATATGGTAAAAGCTGCTAGAGAAACGAAAAAAAATGTTTCCGAAAAGGTTGCATATCACGTGTGCTGCATAGGGTCTCCATCTCCTTGCTGGAGCAATTTGTCTGCCTTATAAGACAGTAAGTAGGTTAATCGCAAATGTAAAAAAATTTTTTTGGAGTCTCCTGAACGGATCGCACGTTTCCGCGAGATGAATTCAGAATTATCGTTGCCACCAGAACCTGTTATAACATGATGGAGAACGTGGTTAAGTGCGGCTACGTATTATGCAAATAATTTCAAAAAAATAATTTCTGTTGTTTTGAGTTTGAACTCAGAAGATGCAACATGTGGAGGAAAAGCTCCAAAAGTTTTACGTACAAAACATTTGGTTTTAGACTTACGGTACATACAAACTAATTTTGAATGTTTAGTTGAGTACATTAATAAATTAGAAACTCAGAGACTGTCGCTTCAGGAAAGTTTGAGTTATGTTCAACATGTAAAGGATGAATTATCTAAACAGAGTGGACTAGCGTCAAAAGTAGGCGAAAAAAATTTAATGATGTTCTGGCGAAAAACATAGATTTAAGAGTACTGCAATTGATTGCTGAAAATTGTGATGCTCAAGCTATTGAAGGTTGTCCCCACTCTGAAAGTGAAATTCAGAGGATGAAATATGCCCCCATCACATCGGTAGAGGTAGAGCGCAGCTTCTCTCAATATGCTGATATCTTCGGCTAGAGAAGGAGAGCGTTCATTTTCAATGATTTCAGAATGTCATTCACGGTGTCGGCTAATGCTTTAACCCTCAATAAATTAAATTTGCACAATAGTTGATAAAACATTGTTATCTTATATTTAATTTTAAACGTTTTTTTGGCACCGTTTTATTCTATTTGCATTGATAATAAGAACGTATCATTTGTCGCTCTATTTTCTTTTCCTTCTGCTCAGTGCTGTCTTTCGCTAATTACAGTCACTGACATTCAAGTGCTCGCGCGCGCTCTCCCACCACTTTCCCACATGCGGCGGTTCACCGCACCGAAGAAACCGAGCCTAGGCTCGGTGCGCAACTCCAGACTGGGCTCGTCCGCTCTCTGGTGATATTATTCTTAGCGGTCTAAGATAAATTATTTCTTTAAAGATTTTCCATTTTTCCACTAATTTCTTCAACATTTTTTTATTATTTGTTCCAACTCTAATTATCCTATATTCACTTTCTCAGATCTAAAATGATCCACACGTATCTTCGTGCCGAGGTAAAGGTTATGAGAGGCTCTGAGTGTCAAACGGATCACTTTCTCATAGTTCCCAAAATGATTTCAGGTCAAGGATAGAGGAGAAGAAGAATTGATGTCTAGTCGTGAAATAAATGTACCGACTGAGCACTGTTTTATCGACAGATGAAAGTATTAGTTCGCCACTAGAGGCGCTTGTATTATCATCATCATTGTAGTTATTGTAACCATTCTGCCTTCTTGAGAAAATACACGAGATTGTTTTACAGTGTTACAATCAGCATTTATTCATTAATTAGCGAACGCGCTAGCGAGCCTTAATCAGCCTACTGATCATTGGGACACATTAATCATTTATTTACTATCGTCTGAATTTGATCAAAATACAAAGAAAGAATGGGAAGAAAAGGTCTCCACAATAGAAATGCCAACCTTCAAAGATATCTCGACTTTCATTACAAGTAGATGTCATGTTTCAGAAGCTATTGCGCCACTTAAACAATTTTCTACTTATTCAAAATCCCCAAACATTAACAATCAACGCGGGTCGTCAGCTCAATCACGTTCGTCAAAAGAAATAAACACAACAAACAGCTACACAGCTACCGCGAAATATTCGTATCCAATTTGTCGAATTTCTCACGGTATTTATAATTGCGAATCATTTTCAAACATGGACGTTACATCGCGTCTTGAGAAAGTTAATACAATTAAGTGTAGTAAAACTGTCTACGAATTGACCACCAAACTAAAGAATGCAGGTCCCGTGGATGTAGAGTATGCAGTAAAAGACACAACACATTAATTCACACAAGTCATTCCCAAACCTCTGAGAAACGTGGTTCTGAAGATTCAGCAGTCAATCAAATAGACTCAACCAAAGTAAACGCACACGCCTCACCAAACTTGACTAAAGACGTTATACTTTCAACTGCTTTAGTCTATGTTTATGATCACGACAACAAACCACATTCATGTAGGGCAGTACTGGACTGTTGCTCACAGTCAAACATTATCACTTGCAATCTTCATCAAAAATTGCATTTACCAGTCTGGCCTATTGACATTAAAATTGGAGACGTGAACAATGCAAACTCTCTCTCTTCGGGCGGAACGACAATCACAGTAGGCTCGCGTATCAAAAACTTCAAGGTTACTTTAAATTGCCTCATAGTAGAAGAAGCTACAGCCTGGCTCCCAACTAAGTTGATTGATCGAGAAAGTTTAAAAATACCAGAAAACTTGTTACTGGCCGATCCTAAATTTGACGTGAGAGCTCCTGTAGACCTGATTCTTGGCGCAAGGATTTCTTTGGAATTACTAGCTCAAGGTCAAATTAGACCCGAGCTCGGACTAACTATATTGAAGCGAACAGTTCTTGGATGGATAGTTGCAGGAGACTTGCACACTCCAAAATCAACGCAGCAGATGACAATTTGCAATTTAACCATCAACGAAAAGCTACACAAACAAGTTGAGGCATTTTGGGAAATTGAAGAGTAGCATCAACCAACTCAATATTATTCCAGAGATGAAATAGCATGCGAGAAGCTTTTTGAAAAAACTACCGCTCGAAATGAATCGGTTAGATTCGTAGCATCGTTACCATTAAAGGACAGTCCGGAAGCTTTAGGAGAATCGAAACCAGCTGCAGTCAAAAGACTTTACAATTTGGAACGTAAGTTAGCTAAGCATTCTTCTCTGCATGATCAATACATAGCCTTCATGAAAGACTATGATTCTCAAGGGCACATGACCGAAATAGTACCTGAGTCGATGGATCATTCCCAAGTTATTAACTATTTACCGCACCACGTTGTAATTAATGATTCGAGCAGCACTACAAGAGTACGAGTGGGGTTCGATGGTTCATTCAAATCTACATCAGGTGTATCAATCAACGACATTCAGATGGTGGGTCCCACTGTACAATATGGTCTATTTTCGATAGTACTATGGTACAGGCAACATACTTATGTGTTAAACGCCGACATATCCAACATGTATAGACAAATTCTCATGAAGTAGGAACAAAGGCCACTTCAATGTATTATATGGCGTGAAAATCCTCCGTCACCATTGAAGACTTTCCAGTTAAATATGATGACGCACGGCATGGCCTCATCATCTTTCTTAGCGACTAGATGCTTACAGCAAATCGGCCTTGATCATCAAGACAGTCATCCTGAAGCAGCTAACGCTATCATACACGACTTCTACGTGAATGACTCATTAACTGGACCAAATATGATACCTGATCTCATCAAATTGAAAAAAAAACTATCCTTCTAGATTCTTCAGGAATTCAGTTGCACAAATGGGGTACAAATGAACCATCAATCAGGAATCTGATGGAACCTACTTGTGGACAGAAACCTATCAGGGACCACAAAGAAATTAAATCCACGCTGGGACTTCTTTGGAATTCAGAATCAGATACGTTTCACCATTCGCTAAGTGTAAGCAAATCTCAGAAAGTAACAGAGCGCTTTATTTTATCAACTGTATCAAAAATATTCGATCCCTTAGGTCTGATAAATCCCATAACTGTCAAGGCAAAAATATTTCTTTAAGAACTTTGGAAGGAGAAACTCGAATGGGATACTCCACTCCTAGTAAACCTTGAAAAGGGGTGAAATAAATTCGCTTCTGAACTTCCAAAAATCGACTAAATACAAATAGATAGACATGCATTATGCAGAGCTTCTGTTTTGATTGATCTTCATGCATTCAGTGATGCGTCAGAATCCGCCTACGGTTCGTTTTTATATCTTGTATCAAAAGATAATTTTGGAAATCGACAAGTACGTCTTTTGTACCCAAAATCTAGGGTGGCTCCATTGAAAACACAAGCACTTACGAAATTAGAGCTTTGTGGAGCTCTACTGTCAGCGCAATTTATTCAAAGGACCACTCAAGCACTCACAATAAATATTGATCGGATATTTTGTTGGTCTGATTCGACTGCTACCTTGGCGTGGATAAGATCAGCACCGCACAAATGGGAAAATTTCATCGCAAATCGTATCTCGAAAATACAAGAGATAGTTGAAAACGCTCAATGGGAACACGTGCCTACTAAGGACAACTTAGCGGATATTCTGTCGAGAGGTACTCATCCTGAGCAACTAGCAAATTCTTCCTTATGGTGGAATGATCCAAGCTAGAACCTCCGTGATTCAGAGGAATGGCCTTCACCACCAAAAAACATTGACGAAAAAATACCAGGGTTAAAATCAACGGTCTGTAACGTCACTTTTCAGGTAACAAAAAACGAAATTTTGTTCAGATTGCTTAAAATCGTCCAGGAAGAACATTTTCAATACAAGTTACATCCTTGCGTTCTAACAAGAAAAATGATGTTCCCAAGGACAGTAGACTGATTATGCTTGCACCCTTCTTGGACAAGGACGGTCTTATAAGAGAGGCGGTAGGCTTAACAATTCTGATTTACTTTATGAACAAAAACATCCGAAAGTTTTACCTGCGTATCATAATTTAACAAGAATGATTACCGATGAAGAGCATCAGCGATTGATGCACGCTGGATGTCAGGCAGTGTTAGCCTCAATTCGATCACGATTCTGGCCTTTGTCTGGTAAGAATGCTGTGAAGCAGGTAATTCAGCGATGTATACCCTGTTTTGAAGTACGGCCAAAGACAGTTCAACTGTTTATGGGTGACTCACCAGCGCATCGTGTGAAACCATCGAAACCATTCAATGTATGCGGAATAGATTATGGAGGACCATTTTCTATTAAAGAAGACAAAACGCGTGGTCGAAAAATTGTAAAGGGATATATATGTTTGATAGTTTGTTTTTCGACCAAGGCGATACATTTAGAATTAGCGGATAGCTCAAATACTGATTCGTTCTTAAACTGTTTCAGACGGTTTACTGCTAGTCGTGGAAAAAGTAGCGACATATACTCTGATAACGGTACTAATTTTGTTGCTGCCAATAATGAGTTGGCCGAATTGCACACATTTTTGAACTCTCGACCAATTTCAGCACTCTCTGAAGATCCTAATGATCTGGAGGCAGTTACTCCAAGCCATTTTCTGATCGGCCAACCATTAATGGGACTTCCAGGATATAATTTCGAAGATGTCAATGAAAATCGCTTAAATCGTTACGAGAGATTACAACAGATGTATCAACATTTTTGGCGTCGCTGGCATCATGATTATTTACACGGTCTTCAACTGCGGTATAAATGGAATAGACACACAGACCCAAATGTTAATCTCGGTGCTTAAGTGTTTGTAAAGGATGACCGATTACCTCAGATGAAATGGCCTTTGGGCAGAATTGTCGAACTGCATCCTGGTAAGGATGGTATCGTCTGTAACGTTAAAGGTATCAAACGGAACGATGCGACAACCAGTAGTTAAGATATGTTTACTATCTATCGAAGTAGTTAACGGAGAATTAAAGTAGAAATAAGTATTTGTTCTGCAATTACGATTTATAGTCAGTATTGTTCCACAATTATCATTTCATTTCGAAAGCTTCGCTTCCAAGTTGGTTGACATGTCTAGTCGTGAAATAAATGTACCGGCTTAACACTGTTTCATCGACAGATGAAAGTATTACCCGCCACTACAGGTGCTTGTATTATCATCATCATTGCACCGTGCACCTGAAGTGTACGGATTAAACTAGAAGATCATAATATGGACAAGAAAAGAAAACCAAAGATACTTATCAAAGAAAGCAAGGATAAAAATCAAAGCGGAAGAAGATGAGAAAATGTGAAATAGTTTTGAAGAGAAGAGGACATTATTTTGGAATCGGGTTTAGATGATTAGGAAGGAAATGCAAGCACTGAATTAGTCGGAATTAGAATGCTGATGGTGAAATAGTATGGGATACGAAAAAGTGAAAGACTGTGTGACAGTTTTTTTCAAGAAATTATGTGGATATCAAGCTTTGGAGCTCAACAACTGTGGCATAGAAGAGGATACGTTAGACAATCCCGTCAAAGTGGCGAAATAGGAATCGGTACCCGCGATATTTGATCTGCAATTGAGAAACCAAAGAATGGTGTAGCTACTGGTGCGGATGGTATTACCGCTGAATTGCTTGAGAGCTGTGACGGACATTTTTTGTTTGGCCGAGTGAATATATGAATATTTGTGCTGAGAACAGAGGAGATCCGAATAATTGGAGAAGGATGATTGTTGTTCCACTCTACAAGACACAGGATGATAAAGGTGACTGTACTAATTGTACATTTACAGTGTGAACTAATTGTACTGTACTAATTGTACATTTACATCTGCAGTGATTAGCCTACTAAGTACCACGGGCAAAATATTTATCAAAATACTCATTGGTAAGGTTATGGAAATAACTAAAGAAAGGATCTGAGAATTTCAATGTGGACTCATGCCAGGGAGATCATGTGCGGATCCAGATATTTAGTTTGAGACAGATAATAATACAAAGTTTGAGAGTAAACAAAAAATTTTTCTGTGTATTTGTTGATCTGGAACAAGCTTCCGATAGGGTGGCTGGACCTGAGCTTTGGAAAGTCTGGAAGGAGTGTGGTGTAGATGATTTGCTTCTAAAAGCAATAAAAGTAATATGTAATAATATTATAGCTAGTGTAACGGGAAATGGACAACTGAGCGATTGGTTTGATATAAAGCAGGGCGTTAGGCAAGGTCGCGTTATGCCCTCCTGGATATTCAATATATACATGAACAAATGTCTAAAAATGGCTCTCTTAGACGAAGATCGTGTTGATCTTGGGACAGTAAAAGTGCGTGGACTGGCGTTTGCAGATGATAAGATTGTTACGGCAGAATGAGTCGATGATTTGCAAAAAATGTTGAGCAGACTGCATACCAGCATAAAGAGTATAAGTCTTAAGATTAACTTGAATAGAACAATGATTATTTCGTTTAAAAGCCATTTGCCTCAAACGAAGAGACGGTAGAACAAGTTGATGATTTCATATATCTTGGACTGAAAAATTGAGAGGGTTCTCAGAGAATGTGCAGTAGAAGAACCCTATTTTTGTGTAATTTTCGTCGATTCTAATCACGATTCATTTGAATGAAAAAATGCTTTAATTGTTTGATAAATTTGGATAGTAAAAGTACAAAAACTAAAATGTCCCATTTGACGAAAGAAGTATTTAATGCAATTATAATTATTATAATTTATGATAATATATTTTTTTCTTCACAGAATGAACAAAAAATTTCAAGCACGGCTACTGCTTAGAAAGACTAATCACCGCCAATCACAACATCTTTTCAGCTTATAGCCAATGATGAAGAAGAGAAGAAAAGACTTCAGGGCCAGTTTTTATTGTGAGAACATACGCTCTGCGCACGTAGCAGTATTTGACCGAAACTACTCGATACATACCATGAATTTCACAAACATTTTTTCGAACTCGCTTTATTGTATTTATCAAAGGAAATACCTTTCCCAAAGAAACAACAAAAATCCAATTAGCGATTTCGAGAATGAAGTCTACAGGGTCATTCAATGAATAAACTCAGTACACTGAAGCATTCAACATGAAGTTTAGAACAGGTGTATAGGAACAAATCTACTAAAAGTGCTGCCAAATGACCTCAGTGTACGGGGAAAATTCCCCAAATTTTTCAAAATGTATAAACGATGGTAACGGTGAAACTTTTAATTTTGAATGGTTTTTGTACAAATATGGATGAAATACATACACTTGTGAAAAAATTATGTTGATTTAACAAAACAGTTCGTTCAACCTAGTTTGTTTGTTAAAACCAAAAAATTTGGTCAACGTAATGACTTCATGTGGTCAATTCTAAGTAATTATTTATTTGAGCGTGTTCAGTTGATTCAAACAAATAAATGTCTTGAGCGCAAGATATTATTTATCAGAGAATTATTTATTTAACGTCACGAAATAGTTTAATTGATACAGCCAAAAATTTTAATTGATTGCACTAAACATACGGACGCAGAATACATTAGCCCACGCCGTTGGCCAGTTCATCGGGCAAACTTAACTTGAGCCACGATGTGGAAAAAGTTCAACTATAGTCCCATTCAATGAGCAATCTTTTGGTTTAAAGCAATAAAAATATTTGTTTGCATCAACCAAAAGTATTTAGTGTGATCAAGCAAGTTATAATAACCAAGAAATTTGTTTGAATCAACTAAACATTTTGTTGATCACATAGCAATACATTCATTTAGTTAATTCAACCGAATTTTTGTTAAAATCACGCGCCAATCCGCAGCTCAGCTGGAATAGGTGGTCGCTGGGCTGAAACCCAGGCTTGGTTCCATGGTTCGTGAAAATGATCGTACATAAACTGATCCGCAGGTAATATCATTTCTTGAATTTCCATTTCCTCATTTAGTTTTAGGTGGACTTTAACAGTCTTATGTAGTCCCCCTCGAAGTTCCTTTAGTGGACGACAAATGTCATCAATAGCCACTATTGCACAGATGATGTAATTATCTACTATTGCTGCTGTATACACTTCTGGTAAAAATGTAACATCACCAGCACGATTAATTTCATATGAAAAAACCGGAGGTCGAACGATAGCAGCGCGTACGGCCTCACTGCCCCGCAGTTGTTTTATAATTCTCTTCATCACAGCTAATTCTACAAGAAAAAATTATAAGTACAATATTAGTTATTGCATTCATTATTTATTGGCGGATTTCACGCCGCAAGGTGTGCCTTAAAGCACTTATTTTGGAGAAAAATCGCTCGAAGGTTCCATTACACAGAACCAAAAAAAAAAGTTGTCAGCCCCAGAAACCAGAATAGACTCACCCTAATTTTTTGAGGTTGCTGAATCCGAATCCGGAGCCGGTTTGGCCCTATCACGTCACATTTCATACCTAACCTCAAAAAACATGGAAAATCGTTGATTTCAGGTGAAACATGATTCTCGTCTATGGAAGTGGTCATATTCTATGTGGAATTAGAAAAACGTGGAAAATTGGTAATTTAATGTAAAACATGCATTTGTTCAATGCAAAGTGGTCATATGCTAGATTTTCGAGATCGATGAGTACAAATCCTGAGTCGGTTCGGTACCACGGTCCCAGTATTCAATCTTTGATACTAAACGAGATTTTTTCTCAATATGATCTTGTTGCTTGAACGAGTGACAAAATCTTGCTACTCCGACAGATTCTGTGAACGATGACAACTGCCCTGAGAGGGGATATGCAGGATGATTCGTATCACTATCTGTTGGAGTACCGAAGCCAGGTGGAGCGTACTTCCTTGCAGAATGGCATCATGGTGTGATGATGAAGCCGTGGTGTGTTCGACGACGAGTTGTCTTTGTCCTCGTCAAAGTCGGAAAGCCCTCATACTTAGCCCTGGGGAGGTATGAGGGTTATCACCCTCAGGATGGCAGACTCACCTGCGATCAGATCAGGATCCCTAATGTGTGAGTCTATCATATACTCATGGCACTTATGAATAAAACCAAAAAATCCTCAACTCAACTATCTAAACGTACTAAATCACAATTTGATCTTGAAGCTACCACCTCAGAACATCATTGTAAAAGAGACCCTGATTCATTCTGCTACGTATGCAGTGAATTCCATCCACCAAAAAATCTTAGAACAATTCCTGAGTAGATCAGAACGATTTACGAAGATTTTTATAATCTCATAATTGCTGATTAGGATAAAGAATGCTTGCTACATAAAATATGCGATTATTGTATATCACAACTGACTCGTTGGCATAAAAGTAAAAATAGTGAAGATCTAAAATTATAAGGTCCAACTTTATAGGCATAACTCACTTGTGAAGAGGATTGCTATTTTTGCAAGAACGCTGTAAGTGGATCCAACAAAAAAAATAAGAGAAGCATTGCTTACGTCGATGTTCCGACAGTAATAAGACCCGTCATGATGTGCAATACAGATGAGCAAGTTATCGAAGGAATCGGATGTACTTCTTCTCGGGAAAGTTTAGAGATCTAAGAAGACGCTAACGAAGAAGAATGCTCCAGTGAACCTGACATTGACGACGAATATATAGGAAGTGAAGAAAGGAAACCACAATTTTTTTCAAAATAAGATTTGAACGGACTCATCAGAGATTGAGGACTATCCAAAGAAACAAGTGAATTCTTGGTTTCTATACTCAAAAAGAGAAACTTGGTGGAAAAAAATGTCATAACAACTGACTATAGAAATAGAGAAAGAGATTTCAGGAAATAATACACAAAAGAAACACATCCTTCATTAGTTTAATGTCACGATATAAATGGATTGATGGACGAATTTAAACTAGGTATTTACAGAGCCATCGGATGGAGATTATTCATAGGTTTTTGTAAGAGAAGTTTGAAAGCTGTTTTGCTTCACAATACGAATGTCATTGCTCCCATACCGGTAGCATATTCAACTAGGTTGAAAGAGAATTACGAAAATATCAAGTTGGTATTGGATAAATTGAAATATTCAGAACACAATTGGCGGATTTGTTGGGATTTCAAAATATTGGGAATAATTCTGGGTCAGTAACCAGGTAACGTTAAACACCCATATTTTCTATGCTTATGGGTAGTAGAGATCGACCTAATCATTATAAAAAGATTGATTGGCCAGCCAGACAAACTTTTGATTTAGGATCAAAGAACATCATCAATCTCCCACTAGTGGATCCGGCGAGAATTTTACTACTACCTCTGCATATAAAACTGGGCATGGTGAAGCAGTTTGTATCAGCATTAGAAGAAGAAGATAGCTGTTTTATATATCTTCAAGGACTTAGTGTCTGTGACGAAACTCCAGGAATTATTATTCTATTATTTTTCACTACTGAAAAAACGAAAACGAGAACACTTTGTTTTAAATTTTTATTTTCAGTTCTTTTTTTATGATAGGAAAAATGTTTACAAAAAACAAACGCTTAACAACAATAAATTTTTATCCGGAATACGGAGACCAGAGCGAGATGTACACTGTATGAAGGCGCGCCATATACTAACTACGAAATGTCTTAACCAATACATCTAAGAAATTCTCATACTTTAACGAAAAGCATTTTGGAGACACTAGTAGAGAAATTTATGACCCAGATTTAAAACTCTCGTTTGGGCGAAACTGTCGTTTTTTCGGCAATATTGTCCAAACCCCAACCTCTTGTAAAAGACACATGTTAGAAATTTTTTAAAAGAATTCATGGATTTTATTCAGATCGTTTTAGCCTTTAAAATCAAAATTCAGAAAATACCTACTTATGACAAAATTATTTAATTTCTATAAGTACCAATATGGCATTATGATTATATTTACAGATTATTCAATAACGTCAAAAATAGAGTAGATATAAAAATATCTAAGATAGATACAAAAAAAACATGAGCATCTGTAAAAATTATAAAATTAGAACATAAATGTTAGTCAACACACAGTACACAATGATACATGATAAGATATGCACATATTGTTAATATGGCATCTTCCTCAGAATACCTTTTTTTTTGTTCTGTTGTGTACATTTATTGCACATCTGTCTCTAATGAGCCGAAAAAGCAGGTAGTCTCAAAGTCTTTCTTTGAATTGTGAACTTTTTAAGTGTTCTTCTTCAGAACACAGAAAATTTTCATAAGAAAATAAAATTTATTTCGATCTTTTAGAAACATTCCTTATTCGTTATTTTCATGCACTGAACAAGTCGTGGGTCTAGCGTGAGTCTGTCAACACATAATTGAACTAATCATGCCAATTCAAAGACTTTGATGACTACGACTTGAGTGGCGGGCTTATCCGAGGCCAGGTCGACGGATTAACATCAACTACGAGGGAAAGGATCTAAAGATCCCTGGCATATATGATTGGATGTAAATCCCGATCGTTCAAGAGTGCCAGGGAACATTACCAGCTGTAATAAAAGATCAACATCTCGATGGAAAGGATTTTTAAAAAAGGCGCCATCCTGGAAAACCGAAGACTAGTGCCCTCTCTTGCGTGCTGAATGAATGTAAATATCGCGCATGCGTTCTGGCGCTTTCGTTCGTCTCGAGAAGCCGGAAGCATCCATCTTTTAATACTCTCTGCTCAACTCTCGTTAGGTTGAGTCCACGTAATCTCATTCTTAAAATCATAAAGATGTAAATTTATCCTTGAGGCGATAGAACCGATCCGAGGAAGGTCATCGAAGGCAAAAAGTTAGCGTATCATATCTCTTATTTCTTGTCTCAATTTTCGTGATGTGAAATGAATTTGTAACTTGTTAAAATCATTATTTTGCTACATGGTTTGTCGTTAAGAACCAGGTATAGCAAAATCCTTCATTGTCTCTTCGAAGCTTTCTTAAATGTAAATTCAAATTTCATAGTAGACTCAGTGAATTATTAAGTAAATGAGATCAGTGTGGACTTTGTAATTTAAACTGTAATCAACTTGAGTAATAGGCGTGGCAGCGAAGCCACGTCTCAATAATTTCGACTGACTGATGGCTGAACGCCACTCGCTATGATTTATTATAATACACGGCGGGTATCGCCGCTGAAAACTACTCATAGTAATTGTTACTCATTTCTTGTAATTCTGACTCATTTCTTCGATATTAATTATATAAAATTATTAAAATACTGGCATTTATCAATGACTCAACCCCTAGTGCGACGTTGCTCCTGATCCCGCCGTTCTATTGAGCAAGCTAGCAAGGCATTAAATTTATTTAATTAAGGTCAATTCAGACAACAGAAAATAGTTCTTTGGTTTTGCAATGAATGATTTAATTTTATAATTACAATAATTTGTTTGATAGTTTGAACTAAACTACCTGGCACCCTTCATATGTTTAATTGAGAGTGTTTTATCAGAAACAATTAATTATATAAAAAATAATCAAAAAGTAAAAATAGGGTTATGAAAGATAAGTAGAAAAAATGTATTTATTATGTCGAATCAAGAATAAGGATTGATATTTCTAACTAAGGAATTAAGCACCTCATTTTCCAAGAAGAAAATGTATGTGCCCTCGTGTAACGATTGAGGATTTGCAGAGGTTGCGAGGTTAATCGACCTACTTCCGAACATTTTATCTCTTATGTACTTGGAGATGAAAGGGACCTGTTCATTGGAGATTGAACTTAGTCAAAAAACGATAAGTCATGAAAAGCACAGCTGCTTGAAAGAAAACGGATTCATAAAAAGAATCGAGAAAAAATAATTCTTGTACAATATTTGATATAATTATATTATAATCTATAACAATAAAGAACGTGGCTTTCTAATGTTATCATTCCATCCGTTCAACATGAAGTTGTTGGGTTCCTGAATTATTTTATCTTAATATTTGTTTATTACTGAGTGATGGAATTAAAAATTTTAAAAAATAATTAATTTCCACAACCATAGATAACTCAGTAAAGGAAAATAAATGAAAAGCAAAGACCTTTTCTTTAGTTCTAATTAATAAAAAATCGAATTTTCCTTTCATTATTCCTAACAAAAAAAAAACTTTAACTTTCATTTTTACACTATTTCAGTTAACTTTTTATTGTTAAATTTTTTAAAAAACAGTTGAATTATTAATCCAGAAAGACGGATTTTCAACAAAACAGTTGGATTTTCAACCAAGGAGATGAATTTTCAAGCAAGAAATTAATTATCTACCAAACAAGATGAATTTTCCACGAAATACATTAATTTTGCATCAATTAGTCGAATTTTCAATCAACAAAGATTACTTTTCAACTAAACAGTTACATTTTTAACCAAAAAGATTAATATCAAACAGATCGTTGAATTTTCAGCCAAGAGAATTAATTTTCTACCAAAGAGAAGATTTTTCAACCAAATAGTGAAATTTTCAATTGAAAAAATGAATTTTTAACATAATAGTTAAATTTTTAACAAAATAGTCGAATTCTCATCTAAAACAGATTAATATTCAACCAAACCATTGTATTTTTTAACCACAGAAACAAAAATTCTACTAGAAGAGATGAATTTTTTAATTTAAAAGATTAATTTTCAATACAATAATTTTAAATCCAAAACAGTTGAATTCAACCAAAAAAGACGGATTTTCAACAAAATAGTTGAATCCTCAACCAAAGCGGGTTAATTTTCAACCAAACAGTTGCACTTTTACCCGAATATGATTAAATTTCAGCCAAAAGAGCTGAAGGTTCAAACCAAAAAGACGAACTTCCAACATTTTTATATATTTTAATGATTTGACATGAGAGTTTGATAAATAAACATTTCAATCCATGAAAAAATATTCCCGCTTTGCGGGCACATTCTCATTGCGCGCTTCGCTCGCAAGTTTGAGCGCGCGATTCGGTCGTCGCGCTTCGCGCTCGGTGTTATATGTTTTTTAAGTACAAATTACTAAATTTGTTTTTGATTTCGAATGAAGAAGGAAATTTATTTACTTAAGGCTCTATCGGCCTTAAGGAATACATTCTCATCATAATATTCGCGCACGATTTTCTG
>JAUMHM010000078.1:1739655-1758984 GCA_032362435.1 Melikaiella ostensackeni
CCGTAAAAATGAGTAGTTTCGACATCTGTTTTTGATTTGTTAACCTTTTGGGTGTTCTTTTTAGTACACAAACAATTTTCCCAAGAAAGTATATTTCATTTTGATCTTAAAGAAATTAAAAGTGAATAATGAATCATAATTAATAATTGTGATTAGGATTTAGTATGTTTCGAGAGCAGATATCGTGACGTGATTTTACGTCATCAAGGACACGCGACGTAACATGTCTGTATTGATCGGCTCACTATATGTGTGGTCCGCTGGTTCGCGGTGTCATCGCGATTTTCTCGCATGACAATCAGGGGACAGATGATAGCTTTCAATATATCATTTTATTATTTCAGAAGAAACTATATACATTTATAAATAACTCATGAGAAATTCTAAGAAGTGGGTCAAATTGAAATAAAATCAAGTAAAGTGTCAGAAAAATATTTTTATGACTCACACAGGGTGGCAACTCAAACTTCAAACAAAAACTACAGTTTTCCTGATTGACTTTTAAGCGTTTATAATAATAACTATTCAATACTAATGGCTTTATTATATAAATCTTGAAAAGAATTAAAGATTTTATAACACCAAGGTAAATATACAATGTAAATTACTTTAAAAGTGATTTCAGACTTCACAGCCCAAAATGCTCTCAAAACAGAGGAAATAGGGTGATTTTTCTAGGAAATAGGGGATTAGTAAGGGACTCAATTCTAATAAATAACATTATTGTAGGTATCTTATTCCTAAGATTTCAAGTAGACATATATTGCGTTTTTAACAAAATAGTGGAATTTTCAACAAAAGAGTTGAGTTTTCCAGATAAAAGGACGAATGTTTCAAAAAAAATTTGACTTTTGAACCCGAAAAGATGAATTTTAAATAAAAAAGTTCATTTTCAAACAACAAAGATGAATTTTCAATCATTTACGATACTTGAATATTCAACCAAAACAATTAATTTTCAACCAAGCAGTTGCATTTACAACCAAATAGTTGAACTATTAAGTAAAAAGATGAATTTTCAATTAAAAAGTTGAATTTTTAACCAAACAGTTTAATTTTCAACCCACGAAGATGAATCTTCAATCAAATGATCGAATTCTCAAACAAAATAGATTAAACTTCAACCCAAAGAAGTTGCGTTTTCAACCAAACAGTTAAATTATCAAGAAAATAATTGAATTTTCCATCAAATACTAGAATTTTTATCCAGAAGAGATGAATTTTGAACCGAAAATATAATAGTACCCTAGCGAAAGTTTCGGATAGAAATTCATTCCGAATCATTCCGAATTATTTTGAAATCTGTATCCGAACCAATCCGAAAAAAGTTCTTAATTTTGTTTGATTAAAATCGGTTGAAAATTAATCCGACTCAATTCGATATAATCCGAACTTCCGAACCAAATAAATCCGAACCAGTCTTGACCAAACTTCCAATCTGAATGAATCCGAAACAATACAAAATCAGATTGATATATACTGAATTTTTAATCCGAATGAAACCGAATGTATCAGGGTTTCGGATCAAATCGGATTCATTCGGATTGGAAATCGGTTTAGAACAAGTCGAGTTCGGATTGATTCGAATTGTAAGTTCGGATTAAAAATTTTGTTTGGATTGGTCTGGATTGATTTAGATTTGAAGTTAGGATTGAATCGGATTGAGTCGGATTAAGTTTGAACCGACTTGGATCGAAAGTCATTGAGAACTTCTTTCGAATTGGATCAGATTGATTCGGATTGGTTCGGATACAGATTTTGGAATAATTCGGATTGGTTCGGAATGATTCATTATCAATTCCTAATCGAAACTTTCGCCAGCGTAGGCTTTTCAAATAAAAAGAATTAACTTTCAATCAAGAAAGATGACGTTTTAAGAAAAATAGTTCAATTTTTAACAAAATAATCAAATCTTCAACCAAGTAGTAGAATTGTTAACCGCAAGAGATGAAATCGGGACCAAAAATATGATAGTAGAATTTTAACTTGAAAAGAATTAACTTTCAACCATAAAAGATGAATTTTCCACAAAAAAATGACTTTTCTACCGAAAGTTGAATTTTAAATCCAAAAAGACGAATATTCTATCTAGAAAGAGAAATGTTCAACAAAACATTTTAATTTTTCACCAAAAAATATGACTTTTTAACGAAATAGTTGAATTTTTGGACACAATAATTCAATTGTCAACCTGATAGTAGAATTTTTAAACAAAAGAGATTGATTTTGAACCAAGAATATAATACCAGACTTTTCAAATAAAAAGAATTAACTTTCAACCAAAAAAGATGACTTTTTAACAAAATAGTTAAATTTTCAATCAGAAAATCAAGTTTTCAGCCAAACAGTAGAATTCTTAATCAAAATAGGTGAATTCTAGACCAAAAATATGATAGTAGACTTTTAAATTAAAAAGAATCAACTTTGAATCATAAGAGAATTAATTAATTAATTAAGTTAATTAATTAAGTTTCAACCATAAAAGATGAACTTTCTACAAAAAAATAACTTTTCTACCAAAAGTTGAACTTTTAATCCAATAATATGAATCTTCTATCCAAGAATAAAAATATTCAACAAAACAGTTTAATTTTCCACCAAAAAACATGACTTATTAACAAAAAAGTCACTTTTCTACCGAAATATGAATTTTTAATCCAACAATATGAATTTTTTATCTAAAAAGACAAATATTCAACAAAACAGTTTAATTTTTAACCAAAAAGATGACTTTTCAACAAAATAGTTGAATTTTCAACAAAATAATTCAATTTTCAACCATACAGTAGAATTTTTGGCCAAAAGAGATTAAATCTAAACCAAAAATATAATAGTAGACTTTTGAAATGAAAATAATTAACTTTTAACCAAAAATGATGAATTTTTCACCAAACAAGACTTTCCTACTAAAAGATGAATTTTTCGATCCGAAAGAACTAATTTTCAGCCAAAGAAGATGACTTTTCTACCAAAAGATGAATTTTCAATCCAAGAAGAAGAATTTTCTATCTAAAAAGACAAATGTTCAGCAAAAGAGTTTAACAAAAAAGATGACTGTTTAGGAAAAATAGTTCAATTTTTAGCAAAATAATTAAATTTTCAACCAAGTAGGAGAACTGTTAACCGCAAGAGATGGAATCGGGACCAAAAATATGATAGTAGACTTTTAACTTAAAAAGAATTAATTTTCAATCAAAAAAGATGCATTTTCAACCAAAAAAGCTGACTTTTCTACCAAAAGATGAATTTTCAATCCAAGAGGAAGAATTTTCTATCTAAAAAGACAAATGTTCAACAAAACACTTTAAATTCCCACCAAAATGATGACTTTTTAATAAAATAGTTGATTTTTTAACAAAATCATACAATTTTCAACCACATAGTAGAATTTTTTACCAAAAGAGATCAGTTTCGAACCAGAAATATAAAAGCGGACTTTCCCATTGGAAAGAATTAACTTTCAATCAAAATAGATGAATTTTCAACGAAAACAGCTGACTTTTCTACCAAAAAAAGAAGAAAAGAGAAGAGAAGAAAGATGACTTCCTGATAAAATACTCGAATTTTTAACTAAATAACAGAATTTTTAGGTAGAATTTTTTTTTTCAACTTTTAGAATTTTAATTCAAATTTTCGAATAGTAAAATTTTAAATTTTTAACAAATTGGATGAATTTTGAACCAAAATTTAATATGAAGTAGACTTTTCAATAAAAAATTAATTATTATCCAAAAATAGTTGGATTTTCTTATTGGGTTCTGTTAATTTAGTTCTCGTTCAAGCAAAAAAAAAAAACGAGAAAAAGGGGAATTTTCTTTAAAACAGGGAAAAAATGAGAAATTGCTTTTTGCTTTCTGATAAGTGATGTAAAATAAGTACTAGTGCGTTTACAATAGTCTAATCTATTTCACAGAATTTTTTTTTGCTTTTGCTTTTACTTTTTCTGTGTTTGCGATATAAAATCATACTTCAATTGGTGCTCTATTTGGTAATATCATACTTTTATGTCTCCAAAATGACTAGAAGTGTGTAAATTTTATATTTAAAGACAAAATGTATAACACGTGAGTTTATGGCACCCTCCAATTTCAAATCAGTTTTCCAATTTATTTGTGAAACATTTAGAGTATCCCTGAATTATAACTTAATAATGCCAATTATTAGTAATTGATGATATAAGTGTAGGTTATCAATGTAATTTCTATGCTGAATATCCGAAAGCGAAGTTTTTGTTTTCAAGTATGAGAGAAACTTTAGTATTTGAACGATCCATTAGCACAAGCTGTAAATTAATTAATTAATAAATTTTTCGAAGAGCGAGAAGATATTTATTGCAAAAGTAAAAACAAATCTGAAAAATTCCCGGTTCTCGAAATTCCAGGCTAATTCCCGGTTTTCCCGGTTAGTGGCCACCCTACTCATAGTTTTAGTTTATTTCCCCCCAAGACAAAATAGATTTTGCCGAATTAGATTTATAAGTCATAGACTGAATAAAATTTACCCACAATCAAAGAATTATGATTAAATAATTTTTCAAAACCTTCAGTCTCCAAGACGAAGAAATGTTTCTTTGCACTGAAAATCACAAGATTGAGTTTTTGAAAACAACATTGTCTTCTGTGTGTCACTTTCGGATGTGGAATGATCACTGAAATCATGAAAGTACATGCAAAATTTTATTTCGATTATAAAAATGGGAGCAATACTTTTTCAAATGTCGAAACTCAAATAAAAAATTTCAAAAATATACAGTTTAATCAGAAATCCGAATGGCCTTGTGCCCCGTTTTAAAAATGTCAATTTTTGTGTATGTCTTCAGTCACAGGATGTCTACTCCTATCCTGGGAAAAAATCCCCTGACAATTGTAGTTTTTTCCACGTATTTATATATTTTTCCAGGTATAATATTTCTTAATAAGGAGCCAATCAAGTATTAAGTACTGAATTTTTTCACGCAATTGACCCTACACCCTTTTAAATTCAAAGCATTACATCATACTTGAATAACCCTAATTTATTATCCACTTATGCATGGTTAAATTTAAAGTACCGTAAACCGGGGCTGAGCGGCGCATTTGCGAGGAAAGCGGCGCAGACTTAATTCTGTAATTAAAACGCAATTACGCATCTTCTACGTTTTTCAATTGAAGTTGTACAATAAAATTGATAGTTGCAAGTCTTCACCCTACTGAAAATTCCGACGTCGTGAACTACATAGTAAACCACGTAGTTTACTACGTTGTAAACGATGTCGTAACCTACGTCGTATACTATGTCGGAAATTCGGATAGTAAACAACGTAGTTTACGACGTAGTTTGTGACATCGTTTACGTCGTAGAAAACTACGCAGTCTATTATGTCGTTTACATCGGAATTTTCAATAGGGTGATGTTTGTTTTACATGAAAATATTTATGTATGAAATATAAAAAAAGTTTCTATCATCCGTATATTAACAACGTATTCAGTTCATTTGAAAAAATTTATAATACTATAACTAGTGGAAATGAATAATATTTTCCAAATACTATCTTGTTTTATCCTAAACCATAATTAAAGTCCGTAAAAGAACTTGTTGTAAATAAAAAAAGAATTTTCATAATACGGTAAATCAGGACGTCTCATACTATGTCGTAAACTACGTCATAAGCCAGGATGTCGTAAACTATGTCATAAACTAGGCCGTAAACGATGTCGTGAACTACGCCTAAACTACGTCGTTTACTATCCCCATTTCTGGCATAGCATACGACGTAGGTTACGTCATAGTTTACGACATAGTTAACAACATAATTCGTGACGTAGTAAATTACGTAACTTACTATTTAGTTTACGACGTCGGAATTTTCAAGAGGATGATGTTTGTTTTACATGAAAATGTTTATGTAAATGATATATAAAAAAGTTTCTATCATATCCATATGTTCACAACGTTTTCAGTTCCTGCAAAGGAAATTTATTATACTATAGCTAGTGGAAATAAATAATTTTTTACAAATATTGGCTTGTTTTATTCTAAACCATAATTAAAGTCCGTGAAAGAACTTGTTATAAATAAAAAAAATCATAATACGGTAAATCAGGACGTCGTAAACTATGTCATGAACTACATCTTACGTCAGGACGTTGTAAATTATGTCGTGAACTACGCCGTAAACGATGCCGTAAACAGTATCGTGAACTACGTCTAAACTACGTCGTTTACTATTCCAATTTCCGGCATAGTATACGACATAAGTTACGACATAGTTTACGAAGTAGTTTACGACATAATTTACGAAGTAGTTTACGACATAATTTACGACGTAGTAAACAACGAAGCGTACTATGTAGTTTACGGCGTCGGAATTTTCAAAGGCGACTTTATTATGAATAATGTTTTTTCAGTCCTCGCAAATATCTAAATGGGTGAAATAATTAACTTTTTCGTTGAAGATTCATAAGATTTATATGTTCGTGTTAGAAATTCCACTGCTTTGTAGAAAATTCGTATTTTTTGCTTAAAATTTCAACAGCTTGTTTGGAAATTCAACTATTTGGTTGGAAATTCAACTAATTGTTTGAAAATTAATTTTTTCGTTGTAAAATTATATTTCCGGCTTAAAAATTTATCTCTTTTAGTAGAAATTTAATCTTTTTTGGTTAAAAATGGCAAATTTTTGGCAGAAAATTAACCGGCTTTGGTTGAGGATTCCGCTGTTTCGGTAGAAAATTCATCTTTTTGGCTTGAACATTTAATGACTTGGTTGCGTTTTTTCTCTTTCTTGAACCAAAAATCTTTCTTGGTTCAAAATTCAACTCCTGTAATAAAAATCCGTCTTTTAGGTTCGAAAATTCTTCTCTTTTGGTGGAAATTTGATCTTTTTTGGTTAAAAATGCAGCATTTTGGTAGAAAATTAATTTCCTTGGTTGAGAATTTAATTATTATGTTGAAAATTCAACTATTCAATTAAAAATTAACTTTTTGCATAAAAATTCAACAGTTTGGTAGAAACTTCAACTATTCAGTTGAAAATGAATTATTTTATTGAAAATTCTTCTTTTTTGGTTGAATTTAACTAAGCTTGAGTCAAAATTTGAATCCTTTTCAGTTAAAATATCAGGTATTATACTTTTGGTTTAAAATTTATCTTTTTTAGTTGAAAATTCAACTACTTGGTTGAAAATTTATGCATTTTGTTGAAAATTCGCCTGCTTTAGTAAAAAATTGATTTTTTTGGTCGAAAAGGCAACTGATTGGTTGATAATTAATCTATTTTAGTTGAAGATTTATTAGTATTTTGTTGACAATTCATATTTTCGAGTTGAAAATTCAACTTTTTGTTGAAAATTCATCTCTTTTGGTAGAAATTTTATCTTTCATCATGAAAAAAATCAACTTCTTGGTAGAAAATTAATCTCCTTGGTCGAGGATTCAACTATTTGGCTGAAAAGTCGACTATTGGATTAAAAATTAACTCTCTTCTTAAAAGTTCAAATTTTCGGTTCAAAAATTCAACAATTTGGTAGAAAATGCAACTATTCTGTTGAAAATGAACTATTATGTTGAAAATTTGTTTTTTTGGTTGAATTAAAGTATTTTTGGTTTAAAATTTGAATCTTTTTTGGTAGAAATATCAGTTATAATATTTTTTGTTGAGAATTCACCTTTGTTGACTGAAAACTCTACTCCTTATTTGAAAGTGAAACTACATTGTTGAAAATGCATCTGTTTCATGAAGATTCATCGTTTAAGTTGAAAATATGTGAATCTTTCTAGTAGAAAATTCAACTAATTGCTGGAAATTCGTTTTTTTTCTCGTTGAAATATAATTTTTTAAACTTAAAATTCAACTAATCCATTTTTGGTTGAAAATTTATCTTCTTTAGTTGAAAATTCAACTATCTGATTGAAAATTAACTTTCTTGTTGAAAATTTAATAGTTTGGTAGAAAATTCAACTATTTGATTAAAAATGAGTTATTTTGTTGAAAATTCTTCTTTTTTTGTTGAATTCATCAATTTTTTATTTAAAATTTTAATCCTATTAGTTGAAATATCAGATATTATATTCTTGGTTAAAAATTTATCTTTTTTAGTTGAAAATTCAACTATTTGGTTGAAAATTTATGTATTTTGTTGAAAATTCGCCTGATTTGGTAGAAAATTTATCTTTTTGATCAAAAAGGCAACTGTTTGGTTAATAATTAATCTGTTGTAGTCGAAGATTTATTAATATTTTGTTGAAAATTTATATTTTCGAGTTGAAAATTCAACTTTTTCGTTGAAAATTCATCTCTCTTGGTAGGAATTTCATCTTTTATCGTGAAAAAAATCAACTTTTTGGTAGAAAATTAATATTCTTGGCCGAGGATTCAACTATTTTGCTGAAAAGTCAACTATTGGATTAAAAATTAACTTTCTTCTCAAAAGTTCATATTTTCGATTTAAAAATTCAACTGTTTGGTAGAAAATTCAACTATCCTGTTGAATATGAACTATTATGATAGAAATTCGCTTTTTTGGTTGAATTGTAGTATTTTTTATTCAACATTTAATTTCTTTCGGTTGAAATATCAGTTATAATATTTTTTATTGAGAATTCGCCTTTTTTGGTTGAAAACTCAACTACTTATTTGAAAGTGAAACTACATTGTTAAAAATGCATTTGTTTTATGAAGATTCATCGTTTAAGTTGAAAATATGGGCATCTTTTTAGTAGAAAATTTAACTAATTGCTAGAAATTCGTTTTTTTTCGTTGAAATCTAATTTTTTAAACTTAAAATTCAACTAATCCATTTTTGGTCGAAAATTTATCACCTTTAGCTGAAAATTTAACTATTTAATTGAAAATTAACTTTCTTTTTAAAAATTCAACAGTTTGGTAGAAAATTCAACTATTCGGTTAAAAATGAGTTATTTTGTTGAAAATTCTTCTTTTTTGGTTGAATTCAACCATTTTTCATTTGAAATTTGAATCCTTGTTACTTAAAATATCAGATATTATATTCTTGGTTAAAAATTTATCTTCTTTAGTTGTAAATTTAACTATTTGGTTAGAAATTCATGTATTTTGTTGAAAATTCGCCTGCTTTGGTAGAAAATTTATCTTTTTTGTCAAAAAGGCAACTGTTTGGTTGATAATTAATCTGTTTCATTTGAGGATTTATTAGTATTTTGTTAAAAATTCATATTTTCTAGTGCAAAATTTAACTCTTTTGTTGAAAATTCATCTTTTTTGGCAGAAATTTCATCTGTTATGGTTAGAAAAATCAACTTTTTGGTAGAAAATTCAACTAATCTGTTGAAAATGAACTATTTTGTTTTAAATCGCATTTTTGGTTGAATTCAAGTTTTTTTTCAATTTGAATCTTTTTTGATTGAAATATCAGTTATTATATTTTTTGTTGAGAATTCCCCTTTTTTGGTTCAAAATTCAACTACTTAATTGAAAGTGGAACTCCTTTTTTAAAAATGCATTTTTTCCATGGAGATTCATCGTTTAAGTTGAAAATATGTAAATATTTTTAGTAGGAAATTTAATTCATTGCTGGAAATTCGTTCTTTTTCATTGAAATCGGATTTTTTTAACTGAAAATTCAACTATTCCATTTTTGGTTGAAAATTTGTCTTTTTTAGTTGAAAATTCAACCATTCGATTTGAAATGTATGTATTTTGTGGAAAATTTGTGTTTTTTGGTAGGAAATTAATCTTTTTGGTTAAACAGGCAACCTTTTGGTTGTTAATTAATCTGTCTTAGTGGAGAGTTTTTTAACTATTTTGTTCAAAATTCATATTTTCGAGTTGGAAATTGAACTCTTTTGTTGAAAATTCATCTTTTGATTCGAGTATGTATTTCTCCTAGTAGAAATTCCATCTTTACTGTTTAAAAATGCAATTGTTTGGTTGAAAAATAATCTTTTTTGATTGTGGTTACAACTATTTTTTTTTAAATTCGTCTTTTTCTGTTGAATTCAAACGCTTTTTGTTAGAAATATTTTTTGGTTCAAATATCAATTATTACATTTTTGTTTGCAAATTCCTCTTTTTTGGTTAAAAATGTAACTACTTGGTTAAAAGTTGAAATTTTTTGTTAAAAGTTGAACTACTTTGTTAAAAATAAATTTTTCTGAATGAAGATTCATCATTTTAGTTGAAAATTCATCTCCTTGATTGAACATTTAACTATTTTGTTGAAAATTCGTCTTTCCTGGTGTAATATTAATCTTGTGTTTAATTTAAAGAAAAATTTTGATTTGAATTAGTATAAATCCAGTGCTATAAAAGTTACTTTTACAAATAAAAAATCATTGTTGTTTAATTTTATATTACAATTTTTGAAAAAATTTTAGCGCGCTCAAAAAAATTCTGACTTGAAAAAAAATTCCCTGACCTTCCCAGGTTTTTCCAGGTGTATAAAATTTCCCTGACAATTCCAGGTTTCCAGGTTTTGAAGGGAAGTGGACACTCTTAATTTATACAGAACAAGCTTGCATAAGAACAAATCAAAAATATTCAATTTCATATTTTCGCACTCTTTTGGATTAGGCTTGATGAAAAGAAAAAATTTTTTTTGCTGATTTAGAATGTTCTTTTATTTTCGTAAAAATTTCATGCTGGTTCGGAATTTGCAACTCACAGAAATTAGGTGAATTGACGATTCTTACAAATAGAAATTAGATCAAATGAGAATGAAGGCAAATAAAGATAATGACGAAAGGCAATTAGTATAAATAAAAATTAGGTTAAATGGAAATTATGTCAAATCTAATGTATGGCAAATGGCAATTAGAACAAATTGATCATTCGCATAAATAAAATTATGGCAAATGACTATTCGGTAACATAAAACATAATTATGTTCAATTAAAAATTATGTCAAACGAACATTGTGGAATAACTGATTTAATATATATTATTTTTAATTTAAAAATTAATAAAAATTAAATGTCAAGTATAAAAGTCGACGTTTGGATCAAAAGAAGTGATTTTTAACTTTAGTCGACAAACTTAATAAGAATTGATGTCTTCCATCATTAAGTAATTTTTCAATACATCTCGAATTTTCTACTACTTTATTTTTGAAACCATGTTCCCCATTTAGACTCTGTTTGCTCGGTAAAATGCATATTAAAGAAAAAAAACCATTCATTAAAAAATATTTATTCGAAGGTAATTAAAATTTACATTACAAGCTGAGTGGTTAAATACGGAAAAAATCACGAACCGAGATATAAGAATAAGCAAGGTCGTATTCGTCTCGCGGGTAGTTCAAGACTGCCCTCCGCTGAGGAGCAGGCAAGGGTGCAGCTAGATTCCGATGTTGCCAGAGACAAAACTAGGTACAATTCAAAATTTTGGAAAATCGGCAACCTCGGAACTTGTCCATTTGGTGATTCATTAAGCAGGGAAAACCGGGGATCGGCACGTTTTCATGAGACTCTGAGCCTCCCTCAATAGACCCGTGTTGAGGTCTGTTTTTCACATCTGCACTGAAACTTTCTCTGACTCGGTCTGCTTAATGACTCATCTTAGGAGAGAATTCAACTTCAGACATTTTCAGTCGTTTCAAAATTCATACGAATATAAAAGCATAAACTGAAATTCGAAGAAACATAGATGCTGAAAGTAGAAGGCTTTAATGCCAGTACAGACATGAGAATAAAGAAAATATAAGTTACAAATATACATAATTCATAGAAAATTATTAAACAATAATCATTCACTCAAAAACATTATCTCTTCTCAATATACGTCTCTTATCGGATAGCTTTTTACAATGAAACTCACGAATACACAGGTGATATAGCCAAATTCATCTTCTGTGCTTTCACCCATTAATGAACTTCTTGACGAACAATCCGCTACTATTGAAGTTTTTCCGGGTACATATTTTATGTCATAGTCGTAACGCATTAATCTAAGACGAAAACGCTGTAAGCGTGGAGACAAATCATCTAAGTTTTTTAGTCTTCAAAATGTAAATCAACGGTTTGTGGTCGGTTTCGAGAGTTATACGCAAACCCAATATGTATTCTTCGAATTTTTCTGCTGACCACGTTAGAGCTAAAGCTTCTGGCTCTGTTTGAGCATACCTACACTCAGTTGGAGTTAACGTCTTTGAGGAGTATGCTACGATTTTACGCAGCCCACTTTCGCTTTCTTGAAACAAACATCCTCCAATTCCATAAGAACTTGTGTCTGCACTAACAACTATTTGTTTGTTTTTTTTATCAAAATACGCCAAAGTTGGCGCAGTTGTCAAAGTTTGTTTCGCCTGTTCAAATGCTTCTTTTTGATCTGGTCTCCATACAAACAGAACGTCCTCTTTTAACAGACTGTATAGTGGTTCCAGAGTTTGAGATCGATTTTCCATAAATCTAGCCGCGAAATTAATTATCCCCAAGTATCTTTAAAGTTCTGTCTTGTCAGTGGGCTCTGGGAATTGTAAAATTGCCCTAATTCTTTCTGGATCAATGCTGATTCCATTTACAGCTAAAGCGTGTTCTCATCATTTTATTTCTTCGACCCCAAAAGTACACTTATTATGATTAATCGTGATCCCCTCAGCCTCTAATTTTCCAAGGACCGTTCTAAGAGTTGCATCGTGCTCTTCGATAGTGTTTCCAAATAGCAACACGTCGTCGATGTGATATACTACGTTTTTTATTCCTGTCAAAACTTTAGAAAACTTGTTTACAAAAAGTATTCACAAGTACATGCAATTCCGAACGGAAGTCTTTTAACTATAAATCGCCCGCATGGCGTGATAATTGTTGTCAAAAGTTGACTTTGCTTCTCTAGTTTAATGTGATGGAAACCAAGAGTGACATCAATTTTAGTAAAATATTTTGCCGCTTTTAAACGCGCAAGGATTAATTCAATTTTTGGGTTTGGAAAATATGGTCGCTGTACGCTTTCGTTGAGCTTTGTGAAATCGCAGCACACCCGTACTCCATCGCCTTTTGGTACACATACAATAGGTGCTACCCAGTCTGTGACAATATCAATCGGTTCTATTATATCTAATCTCATTAATCTCTTTATTTCCTTTTCGAGTTTATCCATTAATGCCATCGGAATGATACGCAGCCTGCTTTGCTGCAGTGACTGTTTCTTGAAGAGTTAGATTTTGTTTGAGCTGGAGTCTCTCACTGAGTTTGACATCTATCATGCCCGCCACAATCCGATCCCGTATTAGTTCATCCTTGAATGCTTGAATGTGCCAAAGTTGCACTGATCGGCTATTGTGTGCACGTCGGTAATGAAGGAGTCTACCGGTTTACCTTTCTGTTGTATGCGCGAATCGAACTTGAACCGCTCAAACATCACATTTCTCCGCGGTATAAAATAGACCTCAAAGGGTTGCAGAGTAGTGTCGTATGTTTCTGGCACCGGTTGGAATTGAGCAAAAATATCCTCGCTCTTCTCTCCCATTATATAGATGAGAGTATCAATTTTTTCAGCGTCCTCTTTTTCACCTAGTCCAGAAACTGATAAGTAACGCGTAAACCGCTTCTGCCACGCCGGCCACGATGCTGCACCTTTAAAATTGAGTTGTTCTGGAGGTTCCACATTTGGCCTGATAGGGATATTGAAAAGCAATTGTTGTTGAGGATTACCCTCGGCATTTTCCAACATTTTGCATTTTCACAAATACACTAGCGATCAAACTTTACTATGCCTCCCAAACACGAGGCGTCTTTTCACTCTGAGATTCTCCTTTTATTTTATTTGAGTTTTTACGAGTTATTTTCAGAGTTCTTTTTAGTCACACGCGCTGCCACCATGAAGAGTTGTGCCTGAGTTTCAGTCTAATTAATATACTGAGTTTAGAGGGATAGAGACTAGAGTGTAATGAGTACAAATCGAGTGCGTTACAGAACATGTTCGTGCTCGCGGAAAACATAGGACGAGAGCGGCAGAAAACATGGGACGAGAGCGGTGGCGCCCTCAGGTGATCGTCTTATTACAATATTCTACTAACACCACACATTATACAGTATCATTTATTCTCAACAAGGAACCACTCAATACACAATTTCTCGTAACGTGCTAATTTCTCATTCAGATTCGGATTCTGAATCTAGTATTTGTTCAAATTAAAGTATCTTTTCAATGATATTTGGTGCAACAAATAATTTTTCCCCAAAGAATAAATCCTCTATCTAGCTACAAGGTTCTTGGCTTCTTAGTCAATCAAGACAGCAACAAACCACGGATTTTTCTCGTCCAATCATTGCAATTTACTATTCTCGGGACTTTGAAAATTCGGCAATTTAAAATTTCAGAAATAAACATTTTCGGTAGTTTTATTTCCTTTCGAGTATTCTCATTTTTCGGGAAATTTCGATCATCCCATTATTTCGTTAAAAGAATACATTTTTAGATAAATGTATACATGAAAATGTAACCTATTCCGATTAATTCTTCATAAATCATATAAGTATATTTATCTGGATTTATTAATTTTATTATTTATTTAAATTATTTTTATAATCTATAATATAATTATAAAATATATAATAATATAAATATAAAATAATATAAATAATAATGTAATAATAATCATAAAATATAAAAAATAATATTAATATAAATATAATATATAATATAATTTTAAAAAATAATTTTTTATTAAATAAATAAATTAATTCTAGAAAATGCTTTAGGAAGAAGAAATAAAAAAATAAATCGAATAAAATTGATCTTTCTCATATAAATTTGAAATGCAGTTCGAATAGCAGAGCCAATCAGAGCGCAGGACTTCCGAGTCTGCGCAGCAAAGCTGAAAAGAGGACGCTTCTTGACAAGCACCAAATTAAAAATTCTAGTTATATTTTTCTAAACAGAGAATATTAACAGACAAATTTAAATTTCGTGCAAAAAATCGGATTTATTAACTAAATGTAGGAGTACATTGAACGCTAGAAGTGTTTGGAATACTTCGAATACCCTAGAATTGTTTCAATTCAAGGCTTCGCATTGAAGCAAATAAAAAAAAAACATTAATTCAAAGCAGAACAGTCGAAAATTTAAAATAATACCCTAATTTTATTTTATCAATTGAATATGTAGACACAGCGATGAACAGAGTGTTAGTATTTAAAATGACTTTCTTTAAGACATTGTGCTAAATTGCTTTATTGCACTACTCTGTTTTTTAAGTTTACATAAACAATTACCTATACGTATGCACTCTAAATACGTGTCGAAACATTCAAACATCTTTTTCAGCGATCTAATTTTCTTTCTCCATCATTATTTTCTTCTCTGAAAATGATTAGCTGCCTAGAGTCTAATTCACTTTGTTAACAATTATAATAAAACAATCCGCGCTTTTAGTGTCATAATTCGTAACATAACAATTCGCAGAGTTACTGTTACTTTTTTTTAATTACAATGACAAGAATAATAATTAAAACGGTATTTTACGCCTCTTGTTCTACGTATAGGAATACTCTGACATTTTTTATGATTTCGAAGAAATTTTTCTTTAATACCCTGGATAGGGCGTCAAAGCACTCTGGGTGGTCAGGCAATGTTGTAGATTTGACAGTTTGATCATCAGTCTGGCCAGTCAGCTCAGTTATACACTGTCATCTAAAAAAAAAAATTAATTAAAAGAACCAAGAATCCAACGATCAAATTGTGACAACACCCTCTTAAATGTCTCCATTCAAATGAAAAAAGATGGTGTAACGATATGTCCCGAAAATCTCGCGATCATTGTTGTTGAAAACCTGATTGGATTTTCGTTACTTGAAGTTTTTTTCTACTATCTCAAATTTTTAATTGTGACAATCAAATCTACAAATAATCTCTTTTAATAAGAAATCTTGCGCGGATAAATTGAAACTTTTAAATTATCTAATATATTACTGAAAATAATACATGTTTTAAGTTAGTGCTTTTCACTAGAAATTAGTATTTTTTAAAAGAATTTTAATATAAATACAAAAAGTTTCGAAGAAGAATTAAAACTTCTAGAAATGTAAGGTTATGTTAGCTTTTTCACACGAACTTAGCATTTTGAAACAAAAATCATCATCAAGATTCTCAATTTTCAACAGTGTTAGGTTATGTTAGAGCTTTAACCAGAAACGGGTATTTTCAATAAACACTTATTAGATCCTAAAGATTAAAATTTATTTTAACAATGCAGGGTTTTCGGTTTTGTTAGCGTTTTTTACTGGAAATTGACATTTTTAAACGAAAATCATTATATTTTAAAGTTTCGTAATTTTGTTAACAATTTTAAGTTACGTTAGCGCTTTACATCAAGAACTGGTATTTTTTTAAAATCATTGCAGTCCAAACAAGATTTGCAATTTTTGGAGAGTTTCAGGTTATATTAATGTTTTTGACAGGAAATCGATTATTTTAAACGAAAACCATTATATCCTAAATTTAAATCAGTAAAAATTTAACTGATTAAATTGATCAAGCATGCTTTGTCTGAAAGACCAGTCATTTGTACTGACAAAACCGTCGTTTTAACAGATGAATTAGTCAATATTGGTGACTGAATCAGTCAATATTGCTGACTGAATCAGTCACATGAAATTACTGATTTTCAGTTGATATATGTGAATGATTTGTCTGCTATAATAAAATAGTCAAATTATTCGTAAATTAAAATTCTGCTTTGAATTCCTACATTTTAATAGATGATTAAAATTTACCATAAGTGATTGATTTACACATTGAAAGTTACGAATTAGATCAATCAAAATGACCAGTTTTAGGTTATATTAACGTTTTTCACAGAAAATCGGTTATTTTAAACAAAAAGCATATGACTTCGAAATTAAACCTACAATTTTGAACAACTTTGAGTTATGTTAGTGTTTTTCTTCAGAAATTGATATTGTACAAAAATATTATATATTAACATTAAAGTTAAGATATCAATTTTCATCAATTATCAAAAATATGGTCTTTGCTTTTCTTTTCTTTTGTTTTTTTATATTTTTATTTAAATATTTTTTTACGTGTGCGTGTTTGTTTACTAGTCAAATTAAAGAAAGAACCAAAATAAAAAAAGACGAGAGAAAAAAGAGGAAGGAGATTTGGAGATTGTCTTCTTTGTCTTTCCTCTTTTTTTTATTTTATTTTATTTTGTTCAATCTGAATGGAGACATTTAAGAGTGTGTTGACCAAATTTGATTGTTGGATTCTTGGTTTTTTAATCTCCAAAGATTTCGTTGTTATAATTCAAAATCAAGTACAGATTTTAAAATAATTGTTAAAAGCGGAAAGGATTCTTAATTCTTACCATGATACCACCACTTTGTCTTCTTTGGATTTTTGTTACAAGTCTTCACGTAGAATGAATTGTCAGGTGGCCTTTTCTGAAAGAATGATGAAAATTGACATTCTGATTTATAGAAATTATTTTCTGAGTTATATTCCGGCCTGGGACTTTATTGACACTTTTTTTTAATGATGCAACTATTTTCCTACTACACTCATCTCGCGTAACTGTGCCGGCCTCGGGTCTGGTCAGCATAGAAACGGGGGGCTATTAAAATCTAGTTTCAACCGGATTTAAAGGGAAGAGTGAGTAAACACTCAGAACCGCATATATAGTCTCTGAACTCGGCACACGTACAAAAGTATATGTACAGAGAGTCGCGATATAAATAACTTCTGATACGGCGCTGACTGTCCGAGCGAAGACCTGGAGTATTGGACGTCAAGGGACGCTCAGCGGGGGAGACAAATGCATTAAGGCGTGAACAACCGTAAAGCCGGTACAAGAACAGGCGGCACAGTTACGCGAGATGAGTGTATTTTCAAAAAAATGACAGTAATGATACTATTTTCTCAAATTGCTCGCTAATGCAACTATTTCTTCACTTTGGCGTTTAACGTTTTTCAAACTTCTCCGCTAAATTGTCTAAAATAACATATCTGCCATCTCGAAAATCGAAATTTCAAAATATTTCCAGAGATTTAAAAGATTTCAGGATTTTGAGGATTTCCATATATTTTAAGGGCTTTGAAAGATCTCAAACATTTTCAAAATATTTCCAGGGATTTCTAAAACTTTCATGAGATTTCCAATATTTTAACAGATTCCAAGGGGTTTCAAAGGATTTTAACTGATTTTAGGGATTTTAAAGGATTTTATAGGGTTTCAAATCTTTTAGAGTATTTTCAAAGATTTCAATAAGTTTCATATGATTTCAGAGGATTTCAAAGATTTCAAAATTTTTGAAGAAATTTCAAAAGATATTACAAATTTCAAGATGATTTATGGGATTTCAAAGTATTTCAAGGAATTGATAGGGATTCTACCAGACCTACGCGATTTTATAGGATTCCCAAGGACTTTGAAGATTTAAAAAATTTCAATGGATTTCAAAGGACTTGAAAGAATTTAGGATGTTTTACAAGATTCCAAGAAACCTCAAGAGATTTAAAAATTTTCAAGGGACTCCTAGAGATTTAATGAGATTTTATGGGATCTCAGAGAATTTTGAAGATTTAAAAATTTTTAAAGGAATTTTCAAAGAAAGGGTGGCCGTTTTAATGGAGGAAAAAAATTCCCGGTCATTTCCCGGTTCGCAAAAATTGTTCACAGTCATTGTAGTTGAAAAATTCGAACTCCTAAAGCTGATTTTTTTTATTTGAAGTAATCAAAACTAAACTGCAAATTAAAGCGTTCAAAATGGAACTCTTTTGAACTGTAAACTTCTTAAATCAAAGCTTAAAAAATTTGTAATTCAGAAATATTTAATTAAAACGCTCAATAATTTACACGTATAAAATGGAAGATTTCAACAGTTTTCAATTGAACAGTTTTAAATGAAATGCCGTTGAATTGTAAACTTTTTAATTTTCAACTATTATAAATTTAACAGTTCAAAAGACTTCTGGTTAAAAAATATAAATCCACGGCAGGTATCATTTTCAAGGCTCTAAATTAAAGAATGAATCAATAAATTTGTAAATGTTCAAAAGTATATCATTTCATGCAATTTTCAGTCAGAAACATTAAAAATTGAACGATGTTGAATTTTGTTCAAACTGAACACTTTTTAAATAAGGAGTTAAATTATTTTTATTTTAAGGGAGCAGTTCCATGGATGCGGATTTGCGGAGTACAGATTAGAATACAACCAATAGAATGCCGTTTCTTGTGTGCTATACAGAAGAAATAGCATTCTATTGGTTGTATTCTAATACGTACTACGCTAATATGCACCCATAGGAAAGCGCCCTGCGTCGTTTTAAATTGATAATTATTCAATTGTTATTTATACTTTATCAAAGATCGAAATAAAATCTACTTTCTTATGAAAATTTTTTGTGTACCAAAAAAGAACACCCAAAAATTTCA
>JAUMHM010000078.1:1772644-1796673 GCA_032362435.1 Melikaiella ostensackeni
TATAATATATAATATGAAACTTTGCATAAACATGGTAAATACCGTGCACATATGCACGTTTTTTCAAGAGAAAGTGATAAATGAACATACCATGAAGTTAGATTTTGATTCATCAAAAAATTTACTATTTGTAATATGCAGCCGCACCGACACACAGTGGGGCAAAAAAAAACGTCTGCGGACAAATCAATTTTCAGACTAAACCACTTATCCGATTTGGGCATTTTTTTATTTTTGCTAAAGTGTATATAATTCCACATCGTCACAATGGAAGACAGTTTCGAAAAATTTCCTCAAAATTTTTTATATAATAAATAAAATGAAAAAAAACTGTTGACTTTTCAAGACTGTCATTTAGTCAAAAAAAATTTTATTCTACCAAAAATGGTCCACGTCGAGGCAAAAACTTATTGAGAATGATGTCGAGCAGTATTAATTCAATAAAACGAAAATTTAAATTGTTATAAGCAAATTAGTGAACAAAAGTTATAACTTTCTTATTTACCACAGTTAAATGCACTAAACCAATATTTTCGAGAGGAAATGAAAATAAAACAATGTTAACTCAAAATTAGAAGACGTCAAACATCAGTTCCTAATTGCTTATAACAATTTAATAAACAATCACGAAATTAAGGCATTTTTAATCAGATAGATTCAGCTTCTTCAGCAGAATCAGCTATAAATATTTCACCATTGGCCTTCATCTGTGATAGTTGGCACTGCAACAACAATCGTGTATTATTTAAACAAATTCAATAAACAAATGCATTATTTGACCATTTTTAAGTAGATACGTTTCATTTTTTCAGCAGAATCAATTACTAGTAGGTTGGCAATATGTCTTGCTGTTGTAGTTTACACTTTGGCAACAATTTTTTATTATTCAAGATAATTTAGTCAACAAATTAATTATTTAAGCATGTTTCAAAAATGAAATTTCGTTTTTTCATCAGAATCAATTACAGGCATCTCAGAATTGGTCCTCTGCTCTAAGAATTCGCAGTAAGATAGTTATTATGCATTCTCTAGACAAATTTAATAAACAATTCCATTACTTGGTTGTTTTTCAATAAATTAGTTTCGTTTTTTTAGCAAAATCTACAATAAATATTTTACCAATAGCCTTTTGCTATGATTATTCGCACTTGGGGAATATTGTGTGTTGTTTAAACAAATTTAATAAATAAATGTATCGTTTGGCAATTTTTCAATAGATAGGCCTCGTTTTTTTAGCAGAATCAGTAACTAGTATGTTGCCAATGTGTCTAGCCATTATTCATAATACACTTAGGCATCAATTATTTATTGTCCAAACAAATTTTGCTGCCAAATTAATTATTTGAGCTTTTTTCAATACAGAAATTTTATTTTTCAGCAGAATCAACTACAAACATCTAAGAGATCGTCTATTGTTGTGATGATTCGCAGTTAAACAATAATTGTACATTATTTAAACTAGTTACTGATTCTGCTGAAAAAACGAAACCTACCTACTCAAAAATGGTCAAATAATGCATTTGTTTAAATAATACACCTTGATTTTAAAAAAAAAGTTCAAATCGGATGAGTAGTTTAGTCTGAAAACTGATTTGTTCACAGACGCTTTTTTGCCCTACTGTGCGACAGCCGATCGATCGATTTCGATGAAATTTCGCATAAATATAGTAAATGTTAAAAAGTTCCGCTAAATACATGACCATTAATATTTTTTTATTTATGTTGAAGGTGATCAAAGTTTTGAAATCAAAAAATAAAGCCAAGTATTTTTTAATGAAAGGAATTAGTTCAATGAATTAATTTAATAAATAACTTTTTTGTTTGATAAAGAAATAAATTGATATCTCAAAGGAATAACAAAAATTGGTGGGCCTCAGATGTAATTTATTATTATTATTATTATTATTATTATTATTATTGTTATGTTGGCACACTGACGTTTATTATTTAAAGACAATAATAGGCCCGATAATTTTTGTTTATTCCTTTGAACTATCAATTAATTTTTTGTTATCAAGCAAAAAATTATTTAATAAAGTAATTAATTGAACTAATTTCTTTGATCAAAAATTACTACTATTTATAATTTTTTTTCTATTTGTACTCGGCTTTATATTTTGATTTCACAACTTTGATTACCTTGAGCATAAGTGAATAAAATATTAATAGTCATGTACTTGGCGAAATTTTTCAATACGTAATGTTTTTAGTGAGATATAAACCTAATATTGATTTATTTCTTGTAGAAATAAACTCAGTTTAACGTTCTCTACAATATGCAATAATTATTTTCCGTATTCATGATACATCCATATAAATTATCTATTCAAGAAATGAGAAGTAAGCGACCAAAACGTAATAAACCAATTTTTTGACAAAATTGAGTTAACAATTGTTTCTGTATATTTGGAATATTCGGAATATCATTAATTCAATTATCAAACTAAAGTTGGTGAAAAAGAATTTTTTCTTCTCGATTTCAAGGTCTATCCATAAAGTAATATAAATTCAAAAAAAAACATTAATTTCAGATTGCAGATTCATTATGTAAATAGGTAAAAATTAATAAACATATAAACACTCTTAGAAATTCATGAACACTTTTCAATATTTCTCTTATAATATATAATTTTACAAAGCTTTAACATTTTATTTTCGAAATTGAAAATAAACATTTGTGAAATAACCTTCTAATTTCATACGTAAACAAGAAATTGTAAATTTATATCGTAAGCACATGAATAATCAGTGAAATATGCCTTTACTGAATCAATAACAAATAAATCCGTTTTTATTTAGCTGATAGCTTCAAGACAGTATTAACTTAAAAAGTTTTTTTTGTATTTTATTTATTTGACAGCCTAACTGATTATAATAGCCTTTTTAAAATTTCATTTTTAAACAGAAAATTTTTTATTACAATTCTTATTTATCACGTTTTGTTCACTAACTCCTGAAATAATACAACAAATTAAAGTACCTCTGTAACAACGGCATCGTAAGGTGGAAGATTCTTAAGAAATTTTTGAAACTTTTCAAGGCCCATTAGATCGCAAAGTTCGTTTCCATAAAGTCCGGCAATAAAGGGCACTACGTCCGCACCTAATTGAGATGCAAATTCAATAGTGAAGTTATTCATCAAATTCGCCCTCGTACCATTCAAATTGATGATTGTCTGTAATGTTTTTGGCGGATTTTTAATATCGAAATGAGAAATGACATCGACTTGATGTCCACGTTTCGCTAATCCTCTCGAGACACCTTCTAAGAATATATCATGACTCTTTGAATTAAAAGGAAAAACTGCTAAAATTCTATAACCATCACTTCCGATAAAAGCCAAAAAAATTATGAACAATGTGTGAAATTTATTCATTTTAACTCCGTTCACGAAACTAATGAAGTAATATGAATCAGACGCGAAAAGTGTAACTGCTTTTTCAAAGCTATCATGAAAACTGACTTCTTTTTATCTTTCATGAACTATTTACTTATATTCTGAACAAATACCCGTCATGGGCGTAATAATTAACGTCAAGGCGACGTTGCCAAGTATTAGGAAAATCACTCACCAACTTTGCAGAAGCCCCACATTAGAGTTTATTGTAAACAAATAAACAAATATTGACCTTACGTTAAAAAATAAACACATCAATGGATTACGTGAAAAATTACTACAGGAACATATTATATTTTTACTTTCGTGTCCCAATTAGTTACAAAAAAATTATAAACAATATTGATTTGCACCTGTGTGCCGTCATTTTAACCAAAAATCGGGGAACGAAAGTGAAAGTGTAGTACGTGTGCTACCCTCATACTTACTGATACTGCGGATCATTACAATATTATTATCTCCTATATAGACAAAGGCAGTTTGTGTTTATTGAGTTCAAAGAAATTAATCATTTTCCTAGACAAACTGAAAAATTTAAAGTCAAACACATGCAATAATCATTTTTCTATACGAAGTTCGTTTGAAAGTTTAGTAAAAAAGCAACAAACATTTTTTTTAAGTTTGCCTTTATTTTTCACCCAAATCTCGTTCGAGGGCTACACACTTAGTCCAGCGAAATTCCAATTTTTTCATTTCTTCAGGAAAGTGAGATTTCTCGAGGTCTGCAAATTAAGGTCCGTTCCGCTAGCACCTCCACAGTGGAATTTGAACATGTTTTTCATGCCCGAATTTTGGGCTATTTTTTGGCACCAATCCCGATTTTTGGGCTCTTTTACTTTTCTCAAAAAACCGACATCTGGGTGGAGGTGCTGGCCGCCAGCACCTCCACTACAGTAAATTTGAGAAGTTGAAAAAATCAAACACACCAGAATTTTGGGCTTTTTTGGGTTCTGGAAAACTGCAAAAATTAATTTTCAAAAAACACCCCTATCACTAAAAAAGTACCCTTAAAATTGAATATGCACTAGGCATAAATATGAGCATATCAGAATTTTGGGTTATTTTTGGGCTCTTTTTGGGCACTAATGCCGATTTTCAGGCTCTTTTATTTTTCTCAAAAAACCGACATCTAGTTGGAGGTGCTGGCCGCTAGCACCTCCACTACAGTAAATTTGAGAAATTGAAAAAATCAAACACACCAGAATTTTGAGCTTTTTAGGAACACTAATAAAAATTTTTGGATTCTTTTACTTTTTTCAAGAAATCAATTTTCTTGTAGAGGTGCTAGCTTACAATAACCTAGAACTAGACTGTCTATAGTACCAAAAACATAAAAATGTAATTCCACCAGAATTTTGGGCTTTTTTCGGATTTTCAAAATGTGTAAAAACCGATTGCCCCAAAACAACCCTTGAGTTCCATAATCAAACCTCTTCCAAAAGTCGCAATTTTTCACAAACTGAATTTCGCTATATTTCTGGGTTCTTCTTAGGCTCCTGAATCTCCCTGAAATTCAGTCACCAAAAAAACAACCCTTACATTTCAAAATCATCCATCACATGAAAATTTAACATTTAAAAAAATAAAGCGCGCCCAATTTGTGGGCATCATTTTTGGTCCATAAAAATACCAACTTCGATTTTCAAGCTCCAGCCCTTAACGCCAAAAAGCAACCCCCCTGTACCACGTAGATATAGCTTTGCCAAAAAATAATCTTTCTCAGAATTTTTCAATGTTAGCAGAATCTCTTATTCTTTAATTTTTCATAAATACCAACTTCTATTGTTGGGCTCCAATCCTTAATGCCAAAAAGCAACCCCTCTGTACCACGTAGATATCACTTCGTTGAAAAATAATCTTTTTCAGAATTTTTCAATGTCAACAGAGTCTCTGATTTTAGGGCTTCTTAAAAATATCAACTTAGATTTTTGGCTCCAACCTTTATAGCCAAAAAGTAATCCCTCTCTACCACGTAGATATGACTTTGCAGAAAAATAATCCATTTCAGAGTTTTTCAATGTTAACAAAGTCTCTGATTTTTGGGCTCTTCAAAAAATACCAAGTTTGATTTTTGTGATCCAACCCTCATAGCTAAAAGCAACCTCTCCTCTACGACGTAGATGTGACATTGCCGAAAAATAATATTTTTCAGAATTTTTCAATGTTAACAGAGTCTCGTATTTTTGGTCTCTCTCCCAAAAGACTAACCTCCTTTTTTGGGCTCCAACCCTTAACGTTAAAAACTAACCCTCCTGTACCACGTCGAAATGACTGTGCCAAAAAATAATATTTTCCGGAATTTGACAGTGTCTGTAACATACACTGTGGAATTCACACTAATTTGAAAAATTTTGGGCTGCTTTACTTGAAGGCAGCTAAGATGGGGTTCGCTAAATGTGGTAGGGGTGGTTTCTTGGGTATGTTGATTATTACTGTGGGGTTGGCGATATCTACTAGAAACCTGTTAAGGTGACCGGTGTGATTATTTTTTATGTGAAATTTCTTTGTCTGTTTTATTTGAAGGCAGCTGAGATGGGGCTCGCTAAATGTGGTAGGGGTGGTTTCTTAGGGTTCCTGATTATTACTGTGGGGTTGGGAATATCTAATGGAATCTTGTGAAGATAACTGTTGCGATTGTTTTTAGTTTGAAATTTTTTGACTGTTTTGCTTAGAGTCAGCTGAGATGGGGCTCGGTTAGTCAGCCAGGGGTGGTTTTTTAGGGTTGTTGATTATTATTGTGGGATCGGGGACTTATATTGGTGTCTTGCGAATGTGACTATCGTGATTGTTTTTAATTTAAAATCGTTTTGCTGTTCTTGTGAAGCCCGAAAGAATCATTAACATCTGACTTACAGTTTTTTGGATTTAATATTCAATTTTTCAATTAGTGGTACGTTTACAATGGTTTTTTAGTGTGAGGCGTTGATTTTGTAGAATTTAATTTGGGTGTTTTGGAGAGCTTAAAAATAGCCCAAAATACTAATATGCTTATAATTAGGTCTAGTGCATAATTTATATTGAAGTTAGTTTTTGAGTGATAGGGGTGTTTTAAAAAAAATTGATTTTCGCAATTTTGGAGAGCCCAAAAAAGTCGAAAATTCTGATGTGTTTGATTTTTTCAATTTCTTAAATAACCTGTAGCGGAGGTGCTGGAGGTCAACACCTCCACACAAATGTCGGTACTTTGAGAAAAATAAAATGACCCGAAAATCGGCATTAGTTCCAAAAAAGAGCCCAAAGACAGCCCGAAATTCTGATATGCTCATATTTATGTCTAGCGCATATTTAATTTTGAGGGTAGTTTTTTATGATAGGGGTGTTTTTTGAAAATTAATTTTTGCAGTTTTTGAGAGCCCAAAAAAGCCTAAAATTCTGGCGTGTTTGATTCTTTCAATTTTTCAAATTTACTGTAGTGGAGGTGCTGGCGGCCAGTACCTCCAACACAGATGTTGGTTTTTTGAGAAAAATAAAGGAGCCCGTAAATCGGCATTGACGCCCAAAAAGAGCCCAAAAATAGCCCAAAATTCTGATAGGCTCATATTTATATCTAGTACAAATTTAATTTTAAGAGTAGTTTTCTGATTAAAGGGGTGTTTTTTAAAATTAATTCTTGCAGTTTTTGAGAACCCAAAAAAATCCCAAGATTCTGGTGTTTGATTTTTTCAATTTCTCAAATTGAAAAAATTATTTTGTCTTAAAATCGATGCAATTTATTATTAGAATGGCGTTAGCAACAAAAAATTTTCATCAATTGAAAACTTATAAACAACCTGTGAAGTTATAAACAATTTGTTAACCTATGAAGTCTCATAGCCCGACCAATTGACATAGCAGAGAAGTTCATGTTGGTAAAAGAACATTTAAATAAAAGACGATTTTTCATGAAACAAATATATTATTTTCGATTATTTAAACAATTTTTGTTGATAATGTCGGCTGCAATAAAACTAATATCACTATTCGATTCTACGGGAAAAATTACATAGAGTTCACGTGTTATACAACTTTTCTGTCAACCCTATTTCTTATGTAGTATAATTAAATGCGTAAGCGGGTGTCGTACGATATAATTATTTATTTATACTACATACGAAATAGAGTTTAGAACAAAATTGTCTAACACATGGTCTGTATGTAATTTTTCCTGTAGAATCGAATGGTGCAATTAGTTTTGTCGTAACTTATATTTTTAAACAAATTGCTTAGACTAAAATTGTTTCAACAATCAAAACTTTAAATTATTTTCCATGAAAAATCATCTTTTAATAAAATATTCTCATTCTAACATGAACTTTTCTGCTATATCAATTGGTCGGCTCATAAGACTTAATAGGTTAAAAAATTGTTTATAACTTTACGGTATCGTTTAGAAACTTTCAAATTATGACAATTTTTTGTTACTAATGCCATTACAATGATAAATCTAAATTAATTAATTAATTAATCAATCTGTGAACGAATTTGTCATCAAAATTACATTTCTGAACCACTGTGCACTATTTCAGGAATTGAAAATGTTTTTAGAAGAGATAGTAGAATATTGTACTAAATATACTGACCAAACCAAAAACATAGACCCAATTTGTATTCATGTTTTTGGAAAAGGTAGTACAATATCCTGCAATATAAACTACCCTAACCAAAAAATAGACCCAAGTTTGTAAATTTTTTTAGAAAAGATAGTACAGTATCTACTGCTCTTTCCGAAAACATAGCTCACGTGTTCCACACTACCCCATGTCCCAAATTACCACGTGTGCCATATTACCCTGTGGACCATATTACCTTGTGTAGCATATAACTCCAAACATACTACCCTAACCAAAAACATATACGCGATGTGCCACATTACCCTGTGTGTGATATTACCTCATGTGACATATTGCCCAATGTGCCGTAATACCCCATGCGCTATATTACCTTACGTCATATTACGGCTTTTTTGTTGCCCTTTATTACCCCAAATATACTACCCCAACCCAAAACATAGACCAGATGTGCCATATTACCTTATGTAGCACGTTATCCCACATCCCATATTACCTCATGTAACATATTGCCCTATGTGCCATATTGCCCTATATGCCATATTGCCCTATGTGTCATATTGCCCCATTAGCCATATCACTTGATATTGTACTAAATATACTGAACTAACTGAAAGAATAATTTTAAATATACATCCAAAGTGACCCTTCCTAATACGGCAAGGTGAAAATGCTCGAATTAGTCGAATCGATTGAGCTGGGGAAAAAAAATTTGCGGATTGACATCCGAAAGAAGTAAAAAAAATTCTTTTTTGATTTGAAAATAAAAATTTCCGAAAATTCAAAGAAAGTCCCTATTACTTTGAAAATCATGGTGAATTTAGCATGTGTACATTTTGAAAAGTAGATAATAATAAAAAATTATAAATTGAAAAAAATTCTCTCTAATTTAGAACTTTTTGAAAATGGTCAAAAAACATGTTTTTTTGTTATTGAGTCCTATGCACACGTTGTGCGAAAAAATGCATATGCCGAACCTAAAATTACTTCAGCTTGAATAAAAGAAAAATGACATTTTTATGTTTTTGTGAAAAAAAAATTCTCGCGGTGGTTCAAGCATTCAAAAATCATCAATTTCACCTTTTTGAGCAATTTTGACGATTTTCTACGACTAAACTTTCAGACATAAAAAATGATCGTGCTATCACGGCAGAGCGATATTTCTGCAGAAATAAGAGAAGGAAATGATTTAAGAGACATATTGTGCGCTCCCCCCACCATCAGGAGAGGGGCAAATTCGTGGGGGAGGCATACTTGTCAAAATCGTTTAAAAAATATAAAATTGACGATTTTTATCGCTTGAAACACCACGAAATTCTTTTTCAAACAAAAATAATAATAATAATAATAATAATAATGACTTATTTTTTTGATTCAAGGTGAAAAAATTTCAGGTTCGACACATGCAACTTTTTTCAAAATGTTTGCATAGGACTCATTCCAAAAAACATGTTTTTTGATCATTTTCCAAAAATTCTAAATTGAGCAAATTTTTTTTTTCAACTTCTAGTTCTTATTACTGTTCACTAGCAAGAACTGTACATACAAGAAATCTGCTATGATTTTCGAAGCAATAGAGAAATTTTTTTCAATTTTCGGATGTCAACCCACAAATTTTTTTCCCTCAGCTCAAACGATTCGACACATTTGAGCATTTTCACTTCGCCCTACTAAAAAAGTTGTTACAATATTGTACCAAAAACAGACCTAAAAATTTAAATTTTATATTGTACTTACTAACCTAACAAAAAAGAATTTTGTACGCCTATGTTCATTTACCTTGAACGGAGGTTTATTTTTTTTTTTAATTATTAAATCGCAGTCTTGTGGCCTTAAACTGTCCCAAAACAGTTGAAACTTTATTAATTAACGTTATTTCCCTAAAGACAATAATTGTTCAGCAGTAAATACAACTGATGGTACCGTACGCTGAGGAATAAAAAACTTAACCCAATCAGACCAAAAATACTACCCCATAATTGTGAAAAAATACCCTCTGTAGGGGCTAAAATATCATATTTTCCATTTTCACTTTCATGTATCATGTCAAGACATAAAAGTACTAAATGATCCAAAAATAGCGTGTAAATTTAAAAAAAAGCACAGTATGATATTTTAACCCCTATAAAGGGTAGTTTTTCACGCTTGGGGGTAGTATTTTTGGTCTAATTGGATCAAGTTTTTTATTTCCTCAGCGTCTGATACTATTAGTTCTGATTCCCGCGAAACACTTATTATTTTTTACCAAAATTAACATTAATTTATATAGTAGTTGTTCTATTTTCATGCATTGATATTATTTTCATGCATTTCTGAGGTTCTTGACTTAGGCATTAGGAGACTCTAATTTTACCACTTCAGTCAGAGGAGTTCTGATAAGCAGATATCTGTTATATCGACACAAATGGCGAAGAAAATTTTTCAAAACAAATTAAACGAAAAATATGTTCCAAAAATTTCACTGCGAGCCGGATTTGAACCGACACATCCTCAATTCATGAGAGGAGCTTTAAACCAATTCAGATATCCCCAGTACGCAAGTGAAATTTTTGGAACATATTTCTCGTTTGATTTGTTTTGAAAAATTTCCTTTATCATGAGTGCCGATATATCAGAAATTTGCTAATCAGAACTCCTCTGAATGAAGTCTTAAAATTAGAGTCACCTGATGCCTAAGGCCAAATACCGCAGAAATGCATGAAAAAAGTATCAAGGTATAAAAATTGAACAATTATTTAAAATCTGCTGGCCAAAAAACATCTTCAGAAACATTGAAGGTCGGTTAACCTTTCATCCGGTTGACCAAATGCAAATTCCAAAATTTTCACTTGCGTGCTGCGATAGTTGAATTGGTTCAAAGCACCTCTTATGAATAGAGGAGGTGTTGGTTCAAATCCGGCTCGCAGTGAAATTTTTGGAACATATTTCTCGTTTGATTTGTTTTGAAAAATTTCCTTTATCACGAGTGCCGATATAACAGAAATCTGCTCATCAGAATTCCTCTGAATGAAGTGTTAAAATTAGAGTCACCTGATGCCTAAGGCCAAATACCGCAAAAATGCATGAAAAAAATATCAAGGTATAAAAATTGAACATTTATTTAAAATCTGCTGGCCAAAAAACATCTTCAGAAATATTGAAGGTAGGTTAATCTTCCATCCGGTTGACCAAATGCAAATTCCAAAATTTTCACTTGCGTGCTGCGATAACTGAATTGGTTCCAAGCACCTCTTATGCATAGAGGAGGTGTCGGTCCAAATCCGGCTCGCAGTGAAATTTTTGGAACATATTTTTCGTTTAATTTGTTTTCAAAAAAATTTCTTTATAATGAGTGCCGATATAACAGATATTTGCTTATCCGAACTCCTCTGAATGAAGTGTTGAAATTAGAGTCACCTTATGCCTAAGGCCAAATACCGCAGAAATGCATGTAATTAATTAATAGTTTTAATTATTTTGGGGCCGTTAAACGTGTCAGGACCGCGGCTTAAACTTTTTTTAATGAAAATAAAAAAAAGGCATTTTTGCGTGCGCGATTAAAAAAATTGTTATTTTTTTAGGACACCCTAATTATAATAAATATAAATAAATTTTTAATTTCCAACTCGCGAAATTCCATTTCAAGCATTTTCAAAAACGAAATTATCATTTGGATGGAAACGTTTCAATCCTACTTGTATTTTATTCACATCTTCTTACATTAATTGACCGTATCAGTCTTCATTTTTTTTTATTTGTTTGATTAACCAACTAGAGCCCTATTTTTTCTGTAAAATAAAATTGAAAATATTATAATTTTCTACATCTACAAAAATTAAATTATTTTTTCCAGAGCCCTTTTGTCCCGGAATTTTTGATGGATGGTCCTGCTGGCCTCCGACTTCCGCAGGAAAAACCGCCTACACAAAATGTCCAGCCTTCATCACAGGATTCGATCCTTCATGTAAGTAATTTATTTTCAAAAAAATGTCTTTGCAAAAATTATTCAATAAAGCACAAAATACTTTCTAATAAAATATATTCTTTGAAAAAAAGTAATTTTCAATTAAATAAGTTTGAAGGTCCACAAGGTCCACAAGGTTTCAAGAAACACCCGCTTTATAAAAACCCTTATTTATTCATTTTTCAGAACAATATGTCATGAAATTTCCACTGTTTTACATATACTTAAAGATTTTTCACTTTATTAAAATATATTTTATTTTCCCTACAAAAATGTTAATCCCAAATAAAGTAATTGAATACCCATTCAAGACTATTCTTAAAGCTTATTCCGGAGTTTTCTTCGACTAGAAAATCGTTCTTCATAATTAGTTATTGTTTCCATCTGAATATTTTCGTCTATATTCATGCATCGAAATTTGATTTTGTCATCTACAGGCTCCCAAATCACAGGAATCAATTCCGACTTACTGGGAGTTGGATTTCTAGAAAAATTTGTATTTCATTTATAAAAATGAGCGCATATTTGTATTGCTCTTATTTTTTTCAAGATGTTTTGTTTTCAAATGAAAAGACTTAAATATGACAATATTATTTTTATATTAATTATCAAGCGCTTTCGGTTAGGTAAAAGCTGAACAATCATGAATGTGTAATTTTGAAAATAATCTATAAAAAAAAGAGCTAAGAATTTCAAAAGATTACCCTGTTTTGGCAAAATCCGTCCACATTGTGGTAAATCTTTCCATAATTTTTCGTTCGACTGCATTTTTCGTCGGCGATTCTAAACCTAACATATCCATCGCAAGCAAATGAAACAAGTATGGAATTTCGTCAAAATGACATGTACCTAAAAATAGAAATTTGTTTAAAAAATGCTTTACACAAAAAAAAATATATACATATAAATGTAATTACATTACCTGATGCGTCAACGTTCATCACTTTCTTCATGAATGAAGAGCCAGGATCGTAAGAAAATTTGTACATATAAGTATTTTTGCTTTTGCTACCTTGAAGTTTTACAACCTCGTGAATTCCACAAACGAAGTGCACGTCGCTAGTTAAATCAGCATAAGCGATAGCAGATTCAGAATTTATAGGTGCATCGCCAAAATAAAAGGATCTCAAATCTTCTGGCGTTAAATTCTTTTCCCTTAACCACTTTCGGAAATTTGGATGTATGTACTCAGCGAAATTTATATTATACACTTCGAAAATATTTTCCTTCATACCTACAACAAATCATTTCAACAACTGGAAGAATTGAATTATTTAAAAAGACTCGCACTAAGGGATTAATTACTCCTGCAATCTGATGTACACTCTCTCTGCAACCTTATGCAATCTCATGCAATCCTTTGCAATCCCATGCAATCATTTACAATCCCTTGTAATCCCATGCAATCCTCTACAATCCCTTGTAATCTCATGCAATTGCTATTATAGGAAATTCAGTATAGATTTATAATGATTTTTATATCATGCTTTTTTAGACATTTTTTCACGATTCTAGAAAAATCTTTATAGAAAATCATTACAAGAAAATCAGTATAGAAATAAATAATGTTAAAATATTGAAAGAATTAATGCAAAAAAAATAGAGAAAAACACACGAACGAATAATTTATTTATTTACTTGACGTTGGATTTTGATTTATTTCAAGGAATTTTAAAGAATTCCAGAGAAACTCCACGGATTTTAAGCGTTTTTGCCAGATTTCACAAAAATTTTACGATATTTCAAATGATTTCAAAGATTTCCAAACAAGGGACTCCAAAGAATTTCAACAGATTTTGAGGGACTTTCACGAATTTAAGGCTTCTAGAAAGATTTTCTAGGATTTCCAAACATTTCAAATAATTTTCAAGGATTTCATCTCGGTTTTCAAGAGATTTAAAAATATTTATGAGGATTCCAACCAATTCCGTAAGATTTCGAAACATTTCAAAGAAATCCTAGTGATTCTAAAGATTTCAAGGGATTCTAAGGTATTTCAAGGCATTTCGCGAGATTTAAAGGATTTTATTCAATCTCAAAGAATTTCAAAGGATTTCAAAGATTTCCAGGGATTTAAACTTTTTTTTAGAGAACTTTAAGGAATAAGTTTAATTTGATTTATATTCAAGGGATTTCAAATGATTTCTACTTAATTTAATGGATTTTTACGATTCCAAAGATTTCAAGGGATTTCAAGAAATTCTAAAGGATTTTAAGAGTTTAAAAAAATTTCAAGGGATTTCAAAGAATTTTGTAGTATTTTCAAAGATTTCAAGTGATTTCTAAAGAACTTTTGGAAATAAATGAATTTAAATTGAATTTCAAGGGTTTCTTAGCGACTTCAAAGATTTCAAGGGATTTCAAGGTATTTCACGGAATTTCACAAGGTTTAAAGGATTTTATTAAATCTCCAAGGATTTGAAAGAAATTTAAAGGGTTTTCCAAGTTTTTTAACGATTTGAACGGTTTCCTTTTCGGAGAACTTTAATGAATAAGTTTAATTTAATTAATATTCAAGGGATTTCAAATGATTTCTACTTAATTTAATGGATTTTTACGATTTTCAAAGATTTCAAGGGATTTTAAGAATTTCCAAAGAAATTAAAAAAGATTTCAAAAATTTCAAGAGATTTTAAAGAATTTTGTAGGATTTTTAAAGATTACAAGAGGTTTCTAGAGAACTCCGGAAAAAAATGGAATTTAATTGAATTTCAAGGCATTCTTAGCGACTTCAAAGATTGCAAGGGATTTCAAGGTATTTCACGCAATTTCAGAAGATTTGAAAGATTTTCTAATCAATTTAACGGATTTTTACGATCTTCACAGATTTCGAGGAATTTCAAAGAATTTTGTAGGATTTTCAAAGATGACAGGAGATTTCTATAGAACTTTGGAAAATAAATGAAATTAAGTTGAATTTCAAGGGATTCTTAGCGACTTCAAAGATTTCAAGGGATTTCACGGTATTTCACGGAATTTCACAAGGTATAAAGGATTCTATTAAATCTCGAAGGATTTGAAAGAAATTCAAGGGTTTTCCACGTTTTTTGAGGATTTGAACGGTTTTCTTTTTAGAGAACTTCAATGAATAAGTTTAATTTAATTTATATTCAAGGGATTTCAAATGATTTCTACTTAATTTAATGAATTTTTACGTTTCCAAAGATTTCAAGGGATTTTAAGAATTTTGTAGGATTTTTAAAGATGACAAGAGATTTCTAGAGAGCTGTAAAAAATAAATGAAATCAAATTTAATTTCAAATAATTCTTAGCGATTTCACAGATTTCAAGGTATTTCACGGATTTTTACAAGATTTAGAGGATTTTAGTGAATCTCCAAGGATTTGAAAGATTTTAAGTGTTTTCCAAGTTTTCTAGGGATCTGAACGGCTTTTTTAGAGAAATTTAATGAATAAGTTTAATTTTATTTATATTCAAGGGATTCCAAATGATTTTTACTCATTTTAGTGGATTTTTAAGATTTTTAAAGATTTCAAGGGATATTAAGGGATTTCAAAGAATTTCTATAGAACTTTAGGGAATAAATTTATTTATTTTTCTTAGGAGTTCAAGAGATATGAAGGAATTAAAAAAATTCAAAGGGTTTCAAAGATTTCAAGATATTTCAAAAGATTCCAAAGAATTTCAAGACATTGAACAAGTTTCAAGGATTTCTAAAGACACCAAGGGATTTCTAGATAACTAAATTCTAGAGTTTTACAAGATTTGAAGGATTATATTAAATCTCTAAGGATTTCAAGGTATTTCAAAGATTTCTAGGGATTTGAACGGTTTTTTTAGAGAACTTTAATGAATAAGTTTAACTAAATTTACATTCATTTTTATGTGATTTCAACGAATTTCTAGAGAACTTTGCGGAATGAATTGAATTTATCTTTCCAGGGTCTTCAACCATTTCAAGAGATATGGAAGAATTAGAAAAATTTCAAAGGATTTTAAAGATTATAAGTTATTTTAAAAGATTCCAAATAATTTCAAGACATTTGAAGAATGTCACGGGACTTTAAAGAATTTCGTAGGATTTCCAAAGATTTCAAGGAATTGAAAAGAATTTCACAAGATTTGAGGGATCTAATAGGACCTCCAAGTATTTCTAAGATTTTATGGGATTTTATAAATTGCAAGGGATTTCTGGAGAACTTTAGGGAATAAATTTAATTTAGTTTATTTTCAAGGAGTTTGAAATCATTTCTACAGATTTCTAAGTATTTCAATTTCAAAGAATTCAAAAGGGGTTAAAAGATTTCAAGGAAATTATATGGATATAGATTTCAAAGACTTGAATGGATTTCAAAATATTTACAAAAGTATCAGGGGATTTCAAGAGACTCCAAGGATTTTTATGGATTTCAATGAAATTTTGAGTGTTTTTGATGATATCAAGGGAATTCACAGCTTTTAGCTGTGTAAAGTTTATTTGTACAGAATCGCTATTTTTGTGGATAGTACTTCCTTATGAGATTATGAGTGGTCTAAAATAAATCGTTCTTGAATAGTTTCCCTACTTTCTACAATAACTCCGTTAATATTACTGTATTTTTTATTGCAAGGCTGACCTAATGATAATGATTTTCTATAATGAATTTCATATAATCCATGGAATCTTTTGCAATCTCACGCAATCATTTACAATCCCTTGTAATCCCATACAATTTCCATCCAATTCCATGAACTGCAATCTGCATGCGATCCCGTGGAATCTCATGCAATCTCATGCAATCCCATGCAATCTTTTAGAATTCCTCGTAATCCCCTTACGGAAAAATATTATAGGAATTTCAGTAAAGATGTGAAATGATTTTCATATAATGCTTTCTTTATAATTTTTTCACGATTCTAGAAAAATCTTTATAGAAAATCATTACAAGAAAATCAGTATAGAAATAAAAAATGTTAAAATATTGAAAAAGTCAATGCAAAAAAATAGAAAAAAACACAGAAACGAACAATTTCTTTATTTACTTGACGTTGAATTTTAAATTATTTCAAGGAATTTCAAAGAATCCCAGAGAAATTCCACGGATTTTAAGCGATTTCGCCACATTTCATAAAAATTTTACGATATTTGAAACAATTTCAAAGATTTCCAACCCAGGGATTCCAAAGTATTTCAGCAGATTTCGAGGGACTTCCACGGATTTTAAGACTTCTAAAAAGATTTTCTAGGATTTCCAAACATTTCAAATAATTTTAAAGGATTTCATCGGTTTTCAAGAGATTTAAAAATATTTCCAAGGATTTCAACCAATTTCGTAAGATTTCCAAACATTACAAGGGATTTTAGAGAAAATAGAAGTTTCTTAAATATTTCCGGGGATTTTAAGGAATTTCAAAGGATTTCAAGATATTTCGAAAACTGCAAGACATTTCAAAGAATTTTTTAGAATTTTCAAAGATTTCAATAGTTTTCTAGAGAAATTTGGAAAATAAATCAAATTAAATGAAATTTCAGGGAATTCCTAGCGACTCCAAACATTTCATGGGAAATTTCTAGAAGTTTCAACTTTTTTTTAGAGAATTTTAATGAATAAGTTTAATTTAATATATATTCAAGGCATTTCAAATAATTTCTACTTATTTTAATGGATTTCTATGAATTTCAAAGATTTCAAGGAATTTAAAGAATTTCCAAAGAAATTAAAAAAGATTTCAAAGATTTCAAGGGATTTTAAGCAATTTCAAAAACTTCCAGGGATTTCAAAGAATACTGTAAGATTTTCAAGGATTTCAAGAGAACTCTAGAGAACCTACCTTGGAAAATAAATGAAATTAAATTGAATTTCAGAGGATTCTTAGCGACTTCAAAGACTTCAAGGGATTTCAAGGTATTTCACGGAATTTCACAAGATTAAAAGGATTTTATTAAATCTCCAAAGATTTGAAAGAATTCAAGGGTTTTCCAAGATTCTCAATGATTTGAACGGTTTTCTTTTTAGAGAACTTCAATGAATAAGTTTAATTCAAGTCACATTTAAGGGATTTCAAATGATTTCTACTTAATTTAATGGATTTTTACGATTTCCAAAGACTTCAAGAGATTTTAAGGAATTCTAAAGCATTTTAGAATTTCTACTTAATTTAATGGATTTTTAAAATTTCCAAAGATTTCAAGGGATTTCAAAGAATACTGTAAGATTTTCAAGGATTTCAAGAGATCTCTAGAGAACCTTGGAAAATAAATGAAATTAAATTGAATTTCAGAGGATTCTTAGCGACTTCAAAGACTTCAAGGGATTTCACGGAATTTCACAAGATTAAAAGGATTTTATTAAATCTCCAAGGATTTGAAAGAATTCAAGGGTTTTCCAAGATTTTTAATGATTTGAATGTTTTTTTTTAGAGAACTTCAATGAATAAGTTTAATTTAATTTACATTCAAGGGATTTCAAATGATTTCTACTTAATTTAATGAATTTTCACAATTTCCAAAAATTTCAAGGGATTTTAAGCAATTTCAAAAACTTCAAGGGGTTTTAAAGAATACTGTATTATTTTCAAGGATTTCAAGAGATCTCTAGAGAACCTTGGGAAAGGAATGAAATTAAATTGAATTTCAAGGGATTCTTAGCGACTTCAAAGACTTCAAGGGATTTCAAGGTATTTCAAGGAATTACACAAGATTGAAGGGATTTTATTAAATCTCCAAGGATTTGAGAGAATTCAAGGGTTTTCCAAGACTTTTAATGATTTGACGGGTTTTCTTTTTGGAGAACTTCAATGAATAAGTTTCATTTAATTTACATTCAAGGAATTTCAAATGATTTCTACTTAATTGAATGGATTTTCACAATTTCCAAAGTTTTCTAAGGGATTTTAAGAGATTCTAAGGGATTTCAAGAGGTTTCCAAAATTTCAAGGGATTTTAAAGAATTTTGTAGGATTTCTAATGATTTCAGGAGATTCCTAGAGAATTGTGGAAAATAATTTAAATTAAACTCACTTTCAGAAGATTCTTAGCGATTTCAAAGATTTCAAGATATTTCACGGAATTTCACAGGATTTAAAGGATTTCATTAAATCTCAAAGGATTTGAAAGATTTCAAGGGTTTTTCAAGATTTCAAATTTATCTGAACGATTTTTCTTAGAGAACTTTAATGAATAAGTTCAATTTAATATATATTGAAGGAACTTCAAATAATTTTAACTTAATTTAATGGATTTTTACGATTTTCAAAGATGTCTGAGGGATTTTAAGAGATTCTAAAGGATTTTAAAAGATTATAAATGATGTCAAGAAGTTCCAAAAATTTCAAGGGATTTTAAAGAATTTTGTTGGATTTCCAAAGATTTCAAGAGATTTCAAGAAATTTCTAGAGAACTGTGAAAAATAAATGGAATTAAATTTAATTTCAAATGATTCTTAGCGATTTCAAAGATTTCAAGGGTTTTCCAAGATTTTTTATGATTTGGACGGTTTTTTTTAGAGAACTTTAATGAATGAGTTTAATTTAATTTATATTCAAGAGATTTCAAATGATTTCTACTTAACTGAATAGATTTTTACGATTTCCAAAGATTTCTAAGGGATTTTGAGAGATTCTAAGGGATTTCAAGAGGTTTCCAAAATTTCAAGGGATTTTAATGAATTTTGTAGGATTTCTGAAGATTTCAGGAGATTTCTAGAAAATCGTGGAAAATAATTTAAATTAAACTGAACTTCAAAAGATTCTTAGCGATTTCAAAGATTTCAAAACATTTCACGAAATTTCACAAGATTTAAAGGATTCATTGAATCTCAAAGGATTTGAAAGATTTCAAGGGTTTTTCAAGATTTCAAATTTATCTGAACGATTTTTCTTGGGAAACTTTAATGAATAAGTTCAATTTAATTTATATTTTAGGAACTTCAAATAATTTCAACTTAATTTATTGGAGTTTTACGATTTGAAAAGATTTCTGAGGGATTTTAAGAGATTCTAAATCATTTCAAGAAATTCCAAAAATTTCAAGGAATTTTAAAGAATTTTGTTGGATTTCCAAAGATTTCAAGAGATTTCTAGAGAACTGTGAAAAATAAATGGAATTAAATTTAATTTCAAATGATTTTTAGCGATTTCAAGGGTTTTCCAAGATTTTTTATGATTTGAACGGTTTTTTTAGAGAACTTTAATGAATGAGTTTAATTTAATTTATATTCAAAAGATTTCAAATTATTCCTACTTAATTTAATGGATTTTTACGACTTTTAAAGTTTTAAGGGATTTTGGGGGATTTCAAAGGATTTCTGTGGAACTTTAGGGGATAAATTAATTCATGTTTCAAGGGATTTCAAGAGATATGGAGGAATTAAAAAAATTTCGAAGGATTTTTAAAATTTCAAGATATTTCCAAAGATTCTTAAGAATTTCAAGACACTAAACAAATTTCAAGGGATTTCAAAGAATTTTGTAGGATTTCCAAAGACACCAAGGGTTTCTAGATAACTAAATTCTAGAGTTTCACAAGATTTGAAGGATTATATTAAATTTCTAAGGATTTCAAGGGATTTCAAGGTTTTATAGGGATTTGAGCGGGGTTTTTTTAGAGAACTTTAATGAATAAGTTTAATTTAATTTATATTCAAGGGATTTCGAATGATATGTACTTATTTTAACGAATTTTTACGATTTGTAAATATTCAAGGAATTTTAGGGAATTTCAACGAATTTCTGGAGAACTTTGCGGACTAAGTTAAATTTATCTTCCCAGGGTTTTCAACAATTCCAAGAGATGTGAAAGTATTCAAAAAATTTCAAAGGATTTCAAAGATTTCAAGTTATTTTAAAAGATTCCGAAGAGTTTCAAGACATTCAAAAAATATCGAGGGATTTTAAAGAATTTCGTAGGATTTTTAAAGACTTCAAGGATTTCAAAAGAATTTCACAACATTTAAGGGAATTAATAAGACCTGCAAGTTTCTGAGATTTTAGGGGATTTTACAAATTGCAAGGGATTTCTGGAGAACTTTAGGTCATAAATTTAATTTATTTCATTTTCAAAGGGTTTCAAATGATTTCTACCGATTTTAAATTATTTCAAAGATTTCAAAGGAATTCAAAAGGGGTAAAAAAATTTCAAGAAAATTATATGGATTTAGATTTCAAAAATTTGAATGGATTTCAAAATATTCACAAAAGTAAAAAGGGATTTTAAGAGACTCCAAGGATTTTCATGGATTTCAATGAAATTTTAATCGCTTTTGAAGATATCCAGGGAATTCGCAGCTTTTTGCTGTGTAAAGTTTATTTGTACAGAATCGCTATTTTTGTGTAAAGTACTTCCATATGAGATTATGAGTGGTCTAAAATAAATCGTTCCCGTGTAGTTTTCCTACTTTTTACAATAATTTCGTTAATATTACTGTATTTCTTATTCCAAGGCTCATTAAATTATAATGATTTTCTATAATGAATTTCATATAATTCATGGAATCTTTTGCAATCTCATGCAACCTTTTTCAATCCCATGCAATCTTGCAATCTTGCAGTCTAGTGTTCACCGAAAATCAGATTAATTAACCCCTCGACTCGTTTATAAAAATAAAAATTAAGTTTTAGAATTAATAGGTTTTCATACCAGCGAGAAACATAAGTCCTTCCCGAGAATTATGCCCAATCAGAAATGGAACCTCAATTTCAATAAGATTATTAATGGATATTGGATGAGGTAAAAAAGGGGTTTTCGACGCGCTATCCACAGAAGGTCCTGTCGTGAATTGAAATCTAAGTCTCTCCTCTTTTGTTATAAGTTTTAGTTGTGCTGTAATCAACTGTGTTGAATCAATAGTCCTCAAGAATTCGACAACTTTTTTTGGATCGGGTGACTCAAATCCCAATAACGATGCTAATTTAAAAGCGTATGTGCTTGGATTTCCACACATATGCGCCCATGGATTTATCGCTGTGGCACTTTGGGCAATGGCTTTATGAAATAAACCTGTTAAACATTTTTTAATTCAATTATTAAATATTAAATTCAATATATCAAATATAATTAGTGTGATCCATTCAAATATATCAGTACCTTCGGCTAAAGGGGATTGTGTCAAATAATGAACTGATGCCGCTCCTGCACTTTCACCAAAAATTGTTACATTATTTGGATCTCCGCCGAAATTTGAAATATTCTCTTTTACCCATTTCAAGGCCATTACTTGGTCTTTTAATCCTTGGTTTCCGGGAGCCGTTTCTAGGCCTAGATTAAGAAAACCTATACAAAAATAAATTACAGAATTATACAAAATTGAATCATACAGGGTGGTCGTTTTAATCGAGGAAAAAATTCCCGGTCATTTTCCGGTGAAACACTTCTAAATTTTAAAGTTTCAAAATTGCAACTAAGCAAATATTCAATTTAGAAATTTCTAATTTAAATGCTCAATAATTTAGACTTATAAATTTAAAGCTTACAACCCTTTTCAATTGAACAATTTTAAATTTCTAAGATTTCACGAATATTTCAAAAGATTTTAGAAGATTTCAAAAATTTGGCAAAGGTTCTAAATATTTCAAAAATTTCGCAGTCTTCAAAGATTTCAAAAATTTCAAAGATTCCAAATTTTAATCACTACGTAAAGATTTCTAAAATTTAACAACGATTTCAAAGATTTTAAAAGATTTCACAAAGATTCCAAAAATTCTAAAAGATTTAAGGGATATCAAAATATAAAGATTTCAAAGATTTTGCAAACATTTTAAAGATTTCAGAAAGTGTTCAAAGATTTCAAAAGGGTTAACAAAGTTTTCAAACATATCAAGAACATTTCACTGATTCCAAAAGATTTCAAAATATTTCGGAAGATTTTTAACATTTCGCCAAAATTTTAAAGATTTCAGGAAGATTTCAAAAGAATTAACAAAGTTTTTAATGGTACCATATTTCACAAAGATTTCAATGTTTTCAAAACTTTCGCAGAGACCTCAAAGATTTCAAAGAATTTTAAAAGATTTCAAAGATTTTGCAAACATTTTAAGGTTTTCAGAGCGTGTTCAAAAAATTTCAAAAGAGTTAACAAAGTTTTTGAACATATCACAAACATTTTACTGATTCCAAAAAATTTCAAAAGATTTCAGAAGATTCCAAACGATTTCACAAAGAATTCAATGATTCCAAAAGATTTCAAAAATTTAAAAATATGAAGATTTCAAAGATTTGACAAACATTTTTAAGACTTCAAAATATTTAAGAAAATTTGAAAGATTTCGCAAAGATTTTAAAGATTTCGAAAGCTTTCGACAGATTTCAAGAGATTTAAGAAAGTTTTTAAATACCATATTTCAAAAAGACTCCAATGATTCTAAAATATTCCAAAGATTTAAAATATTGCAGAAGATTTCAAAGATTTCGCAAAGATTTTAAAGATTTCAGAAAGATTTCATTGCATTACAAAAGATTTCAAAGATTTCAAAGGTTTCACAAAGATATTAATGACTATATGAAGATTTCAAAAATTTCATAAAGATTTTAAAGATTTCAAAGATTCCAAATTATCTCAGAAGATTTTAAAGATTTCGCGAAGATTTTCAAGATTTCAGACAGATTTCAAAGATTTCAAAACAGTTAGCAAAGTTTCAAAATATTTCACGAGGATTTTAATCACTACATAAAGATTTCCAAAATATGAAGATTTCAAAGATTTTGCAAACATTTTAAGGTTTTCAGAGCGTGTTCAACAATTTCAAAAGAGTTAACAAAGTTTTTGAACATATCACAAACATTTTACTGATTCCAAAAAATTTCAAAATATTTCAGAAAATTTCAAAAGATTTCACAAAGAATGCAATGATTCCAAAAGATTTTAAAAATTTATAAATATGAAGATTTTAAAGATTTGGCAAACATCTTTTATATTTCAAAAGATTTCAAAGATTTCGAAAGCTTTCGACAGATTTCAAGAGATTTAACAAAGTTTTTAAATATTTCAAAAAGATTTCAATGATTCTAAAATATTTCAGAGATTCAAAAATATTGCAGAAGATTTCAAAGATTTTGCGAAGATTTTAAACATTTCAGAAAGATTTCGAGAGAGATAACAAAGTTTTTAAATATTTCACAAAGGTTTCAAAGATTCCGAAAGATTTAAAAAACAGTTCAAAGATTTCTAATTAAAAAATATAAATCCATGATATCATTTTCAATGCT
>JAUMHM010000078.1:1796773-1819267 GCA_032362435.1 Melikaiella ostensackeni
CCTACATAACAAAGTTCACAATGACAGTAAGTGACAGGTCTCGGGCTGACATGAGGATCCTAATCGATCCTAACCGCCAAAAAGCTCGGTTGGTAATTCTTCAAATTTAGTTTTTCATTAAATTTTGTTTTTCAAGTGCAAATAATTAGGACCATAAAAACGTTCCTTAGTGCCGTTTATGTCATTTCCGAAAATTTCAACTTGATATCTCATTTCATGTAGATATAAGTTGTTTGAAAAAAAATTCTGACGTTGCTCCAGTTTTAATTTCTTCGAGGAAATTTTTTTACAAGTTTCCACCCAAATGATGTATACAAACGTAAGTTACTGTTTCCTGTTGCATTTCCTACAGTTTCAGAGCGATATTTTATTTACAGAAAGAGTAAATCGTTCCAGAAATAAAGATTAAAAATCGAGCATTAGTTTGGTCACGAGAATCCTGTTAGACATGCCCTCAAGTGGAATTTTTGTGCCTTGAACTTCAACGTACTTAACCCAGACTCGCAACGATGGCAACATCGCAGATCCTCTTGAGGAAACCAATCTATTTTCCACCCACCTAATATCAAAAAACTTAAGTGGAAATATATCAGACTTCGTGATTTGAGTATAATTTCCTCGCCGCGAAGGTGTATTTGTAAATAATCGATATAGGCAACTCAAAAACTTATCGATTTCCCATTCCGTTTTCTTCATCCCAGTTTTGAATAAACCGTGTATATTATGAAGACCACAGCTGCCCAGATCTAGTAGAATAGGATTCTCAGGATACTTTTCTCTAATATCTTTTTTTAAATCGTCTAGCATGCGGAAGTTAATAGCAGGGCCATCCATAAAAATCTGAACAAGCTTACTTAGATTCTTGTCTCAAATTACATCAGTTAATCCTTCCTTCAATTTATTTGCAACCGCGCTGTCGAGGAATACTGAAGAAAAGTACCTAGTTGTGACTTCATTCGAAACGCTATTCCAGAAACATACAATTAAATCCATCTGCTGTTTCTGAGAAATTTTATCCAGGCTTTCATCGAAGCCCACAACTATAGGTCCGCATGTTTCTAACAATTCTTTTAAATTTGTTAGAAACTGGTGACCGATACCATATGTAATGGAATATCCCATTTTATCTTTTTGTAGCTTCATTTTCGCGGCTATTTCGCTATCCGGAAACATATCGGGGAACATAGTTACAGCCTCGGCAGCACCACGATTGCTAAAATGCTTTGACACTGTAGTGAGACACCACAAAATTTCAACTCTCGTGACTTTATCAGTTGTCAAAAAACTCTTTAGCATATCTTCTGAAGTCTTATTCTGAACTGTAGAGCCTAGGCTTCTAGAATAGTAAACATTTTTGACATAAAAATATATATATTACTCGTAGGTACAGAATTAAAAAAATGAACTTACCTTACTTATTAATATTATGGTCCCACCTATTGAAAAGTAGTTGTGCACTGAATTTTTAATAATTAATGATCTAATTATTGAAGCTTGCACTGAAAATTTAGTATAATCTATTTTCTAACAAACGTAAGCGATTACACTCAGCCTCGTGGCCGCATGCCGGTATAATCTTGTTTTGAAAACAGCCGAACATCGACAATGCGACATTTACAACTGGTGGTGATAATCGGTACCTAGGATAAGCATACGAAGGAACGTTGCGATTTTAGATAAAGTAGAAATGGAATAAAAAAAAGATAAAGTAAAAAAACGTCGATTTTTCGATAAAATATAAAAACTTCCCGGGTTTTTCCCGGTTTCTCCCGCTTTCCCGGGCCGCTAGACACCCTGTATAATAATAATGATAATAATAATACGTCATCAAGAAAATTAATATTTGCTCAATTGCAAAGAAAATTCGAAATTGCTAGGCATTTTACATAAATACACATAATGATCAACATTCTTGCTTTTAAGTTGGCATGACGCAACCAGTTGCCTGCATATTTGTTTCTCAGTTTCTCCCAAGATACCCAACCCAAGATAAAGAACTTTTAGTGTCAGTGAACTTACTTGAAATCGAAGGTGGCCCACTGGTGGTTCCGCATAGGGAATTCCTTTAAAAGATACATATTCACCACCGAGAACATTCTCCTTTACGATTCCTCTTAATGTTCCAAACTTAGTTTTAATGTGCATTTTTTCTGTTTGATAATATGACTTATCGTCAAGATTGCATGACGTCCACTGAATCGCTTGTTACAGTTCTACGGAATATATTGCTGGGTTCTACTTTGTGAGTGAACATCAGTGCCGTAAACAAAATTATTTTCATTTACAAAAATAAATCATCATTACTTTTACAATAGAACTTTAGATTATAAAAAATGAGCACCTGATTAAATTATAACGCTTTCTATATTATTCTTTAACAGGATGTCTACTAATTTTCGCCCACTAAATTCCCGGCTATTTCCCGTTCTTTTCACGATTGTAAACATCAAATCTCCTTTTACTAGAGACACAAGTAAAACGCATCTAACGATATCTGATTATTTTAAAGGCCGTGCTATACTTACTCGATTCCTACTTTACCGACATTGTTTTTCGAAACAACACGTCGATATGAATTGAGATATCGAGTTGAAATTTTCGGAAATTAGTTAAAAGATACAAAGGGTTGTTTGTATGGTTCTAAGTTCCTACAAGTACAAAAAAAATGTAATACTGGAAAATTTAAAAAAAAATTAATCAAATTTTCTGAAATTTACGACCATACAAACGTTCCTAAATGCCTTTTTTATCATTCCTCAGATTTTCAACTCGATATCTCAATTCGTGTGGACGTGAGTTGTTGCAAAACAATGTCGGTAAGGTAGGAATCGGGACAGTATAGAATGGCCTGTAATTTATTGTGCCTAAACATTAAAAACAAATATAATACAATTTCGATGTCATAATTATCTCGGCAGATTTGTTTGGCATGACAGTTGTTATTTTTTATAAACTTATCTTTGGTTCATTATTTTGATATTTTGATTGGTACATAATTCTTCGACACAATTCTAAATTTCTTTGGTATTAGCATTTCATAGAAATTGACAAAGATTTTAAAAAATGGCCAAGATTGGTTTTCTAATTGGTAAATAATTCTTAGATGTAATTCAAAAGATTTCAGAATATTTCTAAGATTTCGCAGATTTCAAAGATTTTACAGATTTGTAAATCATTCTTAGATATAATTCAGACGGTATCCAAAAAATTCAAAGATTTCAGAAGATTTCAAAGAAATTCAAAAAGATTTCAAAACATTTCAAAAAATCCTAAATCATTTCACAAGGATTTCAACAGACTTTAGAAGATTTCCAAGATTTCACAAAGATTTCAAGAGTTTTAGAAAGACTTAAAACATTCCGAAAGGTTTCAAAGATTTCGCAAAGATCTCAAAATATTTCAAATTATTCTAAATCATTTCACAAAGACTTCAAAGGATTTCAAAGATTTGATTTCACAAAATTTCACAAAAATTCACGAAGGTTTCAATAATTTCAAAGGATTTCCAAGATTTCACAAATATTTCAAAGGTTTTAGAAAGATTTCAAAGATTCCGAAAGGTTTCAAAGGTTTCAGAAGATTTCACAAAGATTTCGAAGAAAATCACAAGGGTTTCAAAAGACTCCACAAAGATTCCAAAGCTTTGAAAAGATTTCAGAAGATTTCGCAAAGATCTCAAAACATTTCAAATTATTCTAAATCATTTCACAAGGATTTCAAAAGATTTCACAGATTTAATTTCACAAGATTCAAAATATTTCACAAAGATTTCAAAGACTTCAGAAGATTTGCAAGATTTCCAAGATTTTAAAAAGATTTCAAAGTATTTAAAAATAATAACTATGAATAATAAATACATTTAATATATATTTACATTATAAATTATATATATATATATATATAATATTATTTGTACTATATATTCATATTTTCAGAAAGATGTCTAGGTTCTAAAAGATTTCAATAGATTTCAAAGGTCTCAGAAAACTTCAGAAGATTTCAAACATTTCAAACAAAAAACTACCTTAATTCTTTTATCATGGCAGTTTAATTTTAATTACACGTGTTTGTAACATAGTTAATGTCAAGTTCACTTAGTACGAAAATGAATTATTTTTGTAATGATTTTTTAACCACTCTTCTATAACTAATTAATGATTAACCACTAATACCAAGGAAATTAAAAATCTATATGTCCTAATTGAGAAAGTACAAGATAAAGTTCATTTTAAAAATCGATATTTAAAAAAAGTAGAATTTCATAATAATTAATTATTAAATCTCTTAGAGAACAACAATTTTGCCCAGAGCTTACACATTGTTTTTGATTGTTATAAAATTGTTGTAAGGTTATATCTTTCATTTATTTGTCTCGTTATCACGATTCATAAAATAATATCACATTTTCGAAAACCTTAAGTGTGATTCCGGGTTTAAATTTGTATTGCTGGTTTTATTTTAATTCCTGGTTACATCCCGGTTTTTCCGGTTAGTAGACACCCTGCTTAAGTTGTAATTACATTAATATTTCCATGCTCTCCAATAAAAATTGAAATCTCGAAGAAAAAACATTTTAATTCTGCTTCTGCACCATTCAGAACAGAATTTCCCATGTACGTGTCATTTTATGAAAACGAAATAAAAACGTAAGTTATGAAAGAAGCATTCAAGAGTTAATTACTAATTTCAATTTAAAATCTCAAATTATGCTCGAAGGCGCCCTTCATAATTACTTCCAAATTTCTTTGAAAATATTTTATTATACAATCATCTTTTGTGCGTTATTAGTAATCAATATAAAATAGTTTGTCCCTCTGTAAGTATCTGTATGAGTGTAGGAGCGGTTCGCGTATCATATATTTTAAGTTTTGGAAAAAAAATAAAAAGCAGTTCATTTGCATTTATTTTTTATCCTTTTTGATTTAGGTTATCAATCGTAGAAAATTTCTGTGCTCACGAGAAATTATCGCATCCTATAACTAGAAAAATAATTTTTTATCTAATGAAACTTTTGAGTAATGAATTAAGTTTCATAGAAAATTCAAAAGTATTAATTCTGATTCTTTGAAACTTGAAAAACAATTTGGACAGTTGCAACAATTATAATTTGTAAACTTCATCCAAGTCTGAAGAAACAAAATGTTTGTTCAAAAAAGATACAACAGCCGGGTGACTGACTTTTCCCAACTTCTCTACAATATTTCTGTACTGCTGATCGGGAATTAAAGTATGGTTTTTGTACAACATTATCGCAGCTACAATGGAAGAGTGAATTAAATTCACCTCTGTTAAAGCTTCGGTTAGTGACCCAATAAAAGTTCCTTCTTTTGAATTCGAATTCAATAACGGAATCACAAAATTTGATAAAGCTTCTCCGATATTTACAATCATTTCGCCAGTGAAGGACATTAACAAATTTGGCATCTGCTTTCCAATTATTAATCCGAATAGCCTACCGTCAAATTCTGCCTTTCGAAGTTCAATTACAAAATATAAGTTAAAAAAGGAATTTGAATCTTGAACCGGCTGCAGGCAAGAAGAAGAAAACAAATCTAACATAGCTATCGGTATTGTCGGATCGATTCTGATTCTAATTTCAGTGTTCACAATATCATTGATAATTTCGCTAAAGCACTGCTTCATGGGATAAAATCTAAAATTCTTTGGATGTGGTTCATCCCAGTATTTGGATATAGCCATGGATAACAAATTGCAAAAATACTTCAACCTAGATTCGAGTTTTTCCTTAGCTTCGATCAGGAAATTATTAACAGCATACAAGCGGCCTGCTGCAAAAACTTGGTCATCAACGTTGAAATCAAATGCAAACTTTTGTACCAAAAATCGACAGTAATCATCCGGGAAGAAGGCGCAGACTTCCGAAGTTGCATTCTTAAGAAAACTACAGATTAGTTGATTTGATATATCTGGTGTTAAATCTTCTTTCGCAAGCTTCTCGATCTTGGTTAATCCTGCTTCGAAATAATCTTTGATGTATTCGTTAGGTACGTTCCTTATCTCCTTCAATACGTTGAAACACTCGATGTCGTCTTTAGTGAGCCCTTCTATGCAAAAGCGCATCAAGCGCCAAGTTTCCTGGCAAGGTCGGTTGATGAAGAGAATGTATGTTTTTTGGAAAATAACTTCCCGGATTGATTTATGTTTTTCGGTTTTCCACAAGTGTCCCAAAAATTCACATGAATCTGCAGTTGGGGCAACGACACACATTAATCTAATTCCATGTTTCTTGACTGAAATTGGTTTGTCGACTAAACCTTTGGCGAAGGCAATAACCTTGCTGACGGGAATACGTCGTGAGACATTCATCATGCAAGCCAAGCCTAAAGACAAATAATCTCCTTTGCAAAACTTGCCCACTAATTCCAAAGATGGAGGAGGGTTTACTACATTTATAGCTGGTGGGACAGAACTTGTTGCACGGAATATTTTCTTCGCATCGTCTCCATCAATATCCATCTTCTCCGAATCGGGAATAAAAGGTTTGATAACTCGAACAAACTCTGGACCTTGAAGCAAAAGAGCCAAGATCATCAGCGTTCTTGGATCTGCTTCATCTACTTTTTTCAAGGATTCTTGAGCGAATTTGATTGGGATTTCTTTGTACCAAGTGCACTTTTTAATAAACCTTTTAGTGTGAGTATAATGAATATTTTTTTCACAACTGTCCAAATATTTTTCCCAATTTTCCAAAACCTTCCCATGTTCTTTCTTCAAGAAGTTCAAGCCTTCTTGTTCAAAGACACGGGCTATAGTTTCTATATGTGGGAACAAGGAGTCGTATAATTTGCGTTCATAATTCCGAATCAAGGTTTTCAGTGTATTAATTTTATACTGTCTTACCTGATTTTCCTGAACAACAATCTTTTTGACTTGTTCAAAAAGCCATGGATAATTGCTTAGATACAATAATTCTTCGCTTTTCAATATCTTGTGTTTTTTCTTCGCAATTTCGGTAACTCTTTTGTTATAATTATAGAGTCCTTCAGAGAGTTTTTGTATCGTATCAACTTTATTATCTTTCCAAATTTCATTATCTTCCGGAAATTTGCGTGGAATGATGTCAATAAAAGTCTCTAAACACCGTTTGTCAAATTCTGGATTATCAGTAATGATGTTAAATTTGCTATTCCAGCCTTTAATCTTCAATTCCGCTAACAGAGTCATCCCATCCTCGATTGGGATATCATTTAAAAGATTGAAATGGACCCCTTTCTCGAGCAATTTTTCTGAAGTTGTAGGCCTCTCACTCAAGTAATCTTTGACATGAGATCTCTTAATCATCTCACTTAAAACTTTCCAGTGATCAGCACTTAAAACTTCAAGATTAAAATGTGTAAGAAGACTGTCGTATACTCTAAACCAAAACATCGATATTTCATTCTGATGTCTTGATGAAATGAATTGCAATACGAGAAGTAAATCCTCTTCACTTTTATTGACTTTGCAAGTGTAAATCAAATGTCCAACTAGAGCTGCCCTGTCATCCATTTCCTTCGATTTCGAAATTTGATCCTTAATCAGTGGAATGGAATCTTTGGTTGATAGGTAACACACCCAAGATTCTTCGCAGTTATACGGTTTTAAATAAGGATCCTTGGCCAGTTTCTTTTGAGCCAAATCGATTCGATCCTTTTCTGGTAACATTAACATCAGTTCAGGAGTAACTTTATCCAATAACGTTACGAGATCTACACCGTATAAGTCCCTAAATTTTTTAGTAATTAAAGGTAATTTTAGTTCTTGCGGTTGAAACTCTAGATACGTAAGCATTTTAGACAACGAAAAATTGTTCTTGTTTTTTGGATAGAGATTTTGGAACATAAATTCAAATTGCTCATTGTTTAGTTTTGTCGTAACTAATTTTAATGACAACATGGGGAGGTACTTTCGTGGAAATTCGATTAAGGCATCGACACCTTTGCCTTTCAGGAACAATTCGGCGCATTTGTTTCCTACTGTAATGTGCAAGGAATTATCAAATGAATTAACAATATCAATAAAATCGTTGACATATTTTTTAATAAGCCGTGGTAGGAGATCTAAATAATCCGATATAAATATAGAGACAACAACGCGTTTCTCGCCAGAATTTGGTTTGCAAAATTTCAAGTACTTAATAATGAGTTCGGGGTATTTTGGAAATAATCTTGCAACTATTTTCTTAGGAAGACACACGTTTCCGTCCTTTATAAACTCATAAATGTAATTTTCACTACAAGCAGTCAGTAAAGGCATTGCCTGCCTTAAGTCGTAAGTTTTTGAGAGACCTTCAAAAAATTCTTGTGCAAGACTGCATTCGTTTTTGTGGCCCAAGTATTGTGATAAGCGTTTTATAATACTGTTTCGAGTATTTAACGAAACTTCCGGAAAAATATGAGCCGCGAAATAAGGGAAATTTGTAACATTCTTATTACTACCATCGAAAATCCACTCAGCTTGTAAGCCTCGACTAACAATGGAGATATCTTCTGATTTCAAAGCCGAGATAACATCATCAGTCTTTTTTAAAATTTTTGCTGTTTCTACTTGAATAAGTGGGACTAAACTTTGTGGAATAGGTGATCCATATGAAGTTTGTAGAGCGAAATCACCCGGCGCCTGCTTGTTTTCAAGGGTCTCCTTAATAATTTTATTCAACGATTCATATTTCTCCTTGGCAGAGTTCCCGGGTATTTTCTGGATAGCTTCCAAATAGGGAATTTCAAAATCCATACTTTATTGCGGTTGAAGTAGATTTTTCTGTCTAGTTGGTCATCAATGGTTACCTTTAATTGATCATTAAAAACTAAGCATTAGATTTCTCTAAAAAATCCTTCAGTTTTTAAATTAATTATTTCGAAAAATCCATTCACAGAAACAGTTCTTTATTAAGTTTTTTTAGGTTGAATTTAAAAATAAATTTGTTACAATTATATTGCAATTATTATTATAATTGTCCGTTGAAAAGTTCTTTCATAAATTACAACTTTTACTTTTGTAAGAGCGAGGAACAGTGAAATTTGAAGACATGGAAATATTATTATTAACCTTAAATTAGGCCACCAATAATTTTTATTATAAATTAAAAGTATTAAACTTTAGAAAATTCCAGTATCTAATGTTTTTATTTAAGTTTTAGACAAGCTGATAAAAAAGTTTAAATTTCTAAATCTAGTTAGTTATTTTCATTTTATATTTTGTATTTTGACTTTTCATGAATTATATGTATTTGATTAGAATTTCGTTCAATCTACTTGTTAGATTTTTTCTGTACTTTTCATCAAAGCAAATTGAAATTTGTTTTCAAATTATTGAAAACCACAAAGCTTTGTCAACATTAAACATTTGTCTTTTGTTATAAGAAACATTATTAATCTTAAAAAATGCGCAAATGTGTAATTTTCTCGCGGGGAAAAAATCGTGATTTATTTAACTGTTGAATTACCTACTATTATCATGATGAATTTATGAATAGTTATCGGTAAAAATTCCTTTACATATTTTTCGAGGGGTGGACCACTCGAATATTTCTCGTACACTCACGAAGTATTCATACGTTTACCGTCAATATTCCTGTTTCCCCAGATATTCCTAAGAATTCCAAAGTATTCCAAAAAATTCTGAAGTATTTTCAAATATTCCGAAATATTCTGAAGTATTTCCCACTATTCTCAGGTATTTTAAGGTATTTCTCAGAAATTTAAACACGATTTTATGACTAAGCAGCAGTGCACCTAAATTAGGCTCAAAAACTTTTAGGATCCAGAGGAAAAGTTGCACTCATTGAAGATTTCTGCAAAAAGTTCCCCAGGCATTTTTCAATATTTTTAACCGTATTTTCAAAAACGTGAATTTTTTTCTCCAAACTAGTTGTTTTCTTTTCTATCTCCTAAAGTATATGTAAGTTAATGTTTATGAACCTCAGGTGGGAAAACGATAGAAACATTGATTTTCTTTATTGTTAAAAAAAATTGGGTCTTAATTCCCAATTTGGAAATATTAAAATTTGTATTTCAATTTACATGGAAACAACACCCCACGCATTATAGCACAACCACTAACTGAAAAAACGTTATTTATGCAAACTTACAAATAAAAATTATTATAAAAACAAAGAAAATCAATTTCACTAAAGTTTTATCACCTAAGGTTCATAAGCAAGTGACTTCTTACACGTCCTTCAAGAGTTAGAAAGAAAGAAAACTATTTTAGCAAAAAATTTTGAGTTTTTCCCGCTTATATCGTAGGCCTATATTTTTCGGGAAAAAAGCCCAAATTTTTATTTTCAGATAAATCGCCGCCATTTGTTCAACTTTTACGCTTTTGAAGTGTCCTTGAGGATTTGGAAGACTTGAGAAAACCCTCACAAGAATCAAACAGGAAATTTTTTGTATTATTTAAAAAAATACCAGATTTTCACAAAAATATGTACTGGTTTTTTCTGAAAAAAAAATTTTCAACATTTTTTGGCACCCGATTCTAAAACTTTTTGTAAGTCCTAGAGAACACATATACATAGGTATTCTAGAATTCGTTTAAATAAATAAATAATAGCTTTACTGTAAATATTGACTCTCGGCATTTCATTGATGTAGCTTTAGGTGTGCAATATAAAAAAAAGGTTACTCTCCCAAGCAAGTCGAAGACTGAATTGTTTTTTAAGTATTCTGTGATTTTCATTAAAATATATTCCAAAATATTCCCCAGTATTCTGAATTATTCCCCAAAATTCTTGAGTATTTTCAAATATTCTCACATATTCCCTCATATTCCCACATACTTACATTCCCATATATTCCAAGTATTCCTTGTATTCAAAGATATTCCCAAATATTCCGATATATTCTCAAGCATTTTGAAGTATTCTTTGAGATTTATTACTCGTACACTCAAACTGAGAATGGTCAACCCCTCGATATTTTTATACAAAAATCTCTTAGAGCAGAGAATTTTTAAAAACTATTGTTAATGAAAATCATAATACAACGTTGCTGATACATTTCATGGATGGCCAATGGAATATTTACTATTAAAGTTTTTACAACTTCAGGGTGGCCACGAAAATTAATTTTGATAAATACATAGCGAATTTATTTAAGTCTTTTTTCTTTACGAGCGACAAAATATAATTTTACCAAAAAATCACCAATTTATTTGCTTGAATATTATTGCAACCAGAATGAAATAAAAAAATCAGCGCTTAGTGACTGAAAATTATTTTTCAAAAATAAATATTAAAAAAAACGGATTATGAAAAGTAAATTCTAAACTCAGAATGTTGCGATTATAAATTCAATTAATCAAATATGAACTTATGTCTCTACAATTCTACAATCCTCAGATAAAAGCTTTGTTTATTGAATTTTCTAAAATTAAACAATCATAGCATAGAAGTTAAATAATCAGTATAATACATAATAATGATGAAATTAGTATCAATATCGCTTGCACATGAAATAAGAAATTTTGAAAATAATTGTTCATTTTTTTGCTTGTAAAAGTTTATCAGCTCTTGCAAAAGAAGGCAATTTAAATTAATAATAAATTGACTTTAGAAAATATAAAATGCTAGCATCTACTGTTATTAAAAGATGTGATATGCGTTGTAACTGTAAGTATACTTTTAAAAGAAAAAAAAACAGATTCAAATTTAATAAAAATGTCGAGTTTTAATAAACTTTTATCAAATTATTTTCCTGGAAATTGTTTGCTTCATTTTTTGGATTCTTATGCAAATATCGAAATGTAATATGAATGACGTGAGGTAGATATGTACATGACTCAACCGGCTAACCGGTTTAGAGGTTAAGATATTCAATAACACTTAATTTAATGTCTTATAGATTTAAAAAAATAATAATATACATACCAAAGGCCTGGATTATTAATTGGTACTGAGTGATGTTTCTTTAAGTAAAATTGTGACGGTAAATTTTAATTCAAACAACCAAAAAAAAAAGTGACTTACAGACTGAGATTTGACAAAAACAAGTTGAATGATGTTATTTACGTCATATACGTATTAGGCGTGTCGCCTGCTCGACGCATGCGCTAAAAAAGTTGTAAAGTTCCATCATAATTGCATGAAAAACAACTTTGTGAACATCCGAAATATAAATTTTGTTTTTCAAACCGTAATAAATAAAATAAATCTGAATATCCATACAATTTTATTCAGGTGCAAATAATATTCATAAACTTTTAAATGTCAATGTCACTACAGTAAATTTGGTTGCCTCCTTTCAGGGGTTTTTAAGTATATTCTCTTCCATAAATTTCGATTTTTCCTACCTAAATTAAAAATTTTAGTAACCTGAATACTATTGCGCCATGTTATAACAAGCGATTGAACAAGAAAATTTATTAAAATTTTTATTCTTCTATTTCGGCTCTGCTGAGACCCCTTAAAATAAAAATAAAAATAAAAAACCCTTAAAGTCTTCAATCATATGAAATTCCTTGATACTCCTTCAAATATCATAAAATTACATTAAATCTTTATGATGCGTTAAAATCCCATCAAATTCTTTGAAAGATCCGTGAAATTCCATGAAATCTGATGATATTTCTAGAAATCCTGAGAGACTTATTACGAAAAATTGAGAGCTTTTAAAATCTGTTTAAAATCATTGAAATCCTCCGAAATCTGATTAAATCCATTGAAAATCCCTTGGAGTCTTTTACAATATCGTAAAATCTTATAGGTTCTATGAAAATCTTTCGAATCCCTTGACATTTTTTAAAGCTCTTGAAAATTTCTTGAAATCTTTCAAAATACCCTAAAATCAATTAAATCCCTTGAAATCCCTTCGAATTCTTGAAATCTTTCAAAATATCCTGAAATATTTAAATTTCTTTAAAATCTTTGGAAATACCTTGAAATATTTTATAATCTCTTTGAATCTTTGAAATCCTTTGAAATCCCTCAATTCTTGTGAATAAATTTTTTGAAATTCATTATATATATATATTATTAAATCCTTTTAAATCCCGTTAAATTACATTATAACTGATGATATTCCTTGTAATCCCTTTTAAATCCCTTCAAATACTTGAAATCTATTGGAAATCCCATGGAATTTTTAAAAATATCCTAAGATATTTAAAATTCTTTAAAATCTCTGGAAATACCTTGAAATATTTAATAATCTCTTCAAATCTATGAAATTCTTTGAATAAAATCATTTAAATCCCGTGAAATCTCTTCGAATTCTTGAAATCTTCTGAAAATCCCTTGGAATCTTCAAAAATATCCTAAGACATTTAAAATTCTTTGAAATCTTTGGAAATACATTGAAATATTTTATAATCCCTTTAAATCTTTGAAATCCTTGGAAATCCCTCAATTCTTGTGAATAAATTCTTTGAAATCCATTTATATATTATACAATCCTTTGAAATCCCGTTTAATTACATGAAAGCTGATATTTCTTGTAATCCCTTTTAAATCCCTTCAAATTCTTGAAATCTATTGCAAATTCCTTGGAATCTTTCAAAATAAACTAAAATCATTTAAATCCCTTGAAATAGTTTATAATCTCTTTAAATCTTTGAAATCCTTTGAAATCTCTCACTTCTTGTGAATACATTCTTTGAAATCCATTAATATATTATGAAATCCTTTAAAATCCCGTTTAATTACATTAAATCTGATGATATTCCTTGTTATGTCTTTTAATTCACTTCAAATTCTTGAAATCTTCTGAAAATTCCTTTGAATCTTTTAAAATATCCTAAGAGATTTAAAATTCTTTAAAATCTTTGGAAATACCTTAAAATATTTTATAATCTCTTTGAATCTTTGAAATCCTTTGAAATCCCTTAATTCTTGTGAATAAATTTTTTGAAATCCATTAATATATTATAAATTCCCTTGAAATCCCGATAAATTACATTAAATCTGATGATATTCCTCGTAAACCTTTTTAAATCCCTTAATGCTTGTGAATTAATTCTTTGAAATACATTAAAATATTATAAAGTCTCGTGAAATTACATGAAATCTGACAATATTCCTTGCAATTCCTTCAAATTCTTGATGAATGTTGATAATTCCTTGGAATTTTTTTAAAAACCCTAAAATCTTTGAAATTCTTTAAAATCTTTGGAAATACCTTGAAATATTAGAAAATCCTGTGAAATCCCGTGAAATTACATAAAAGCTGATAATATTCCTTGTAATTCCTTCAAATTCTTTAAATCTATTGAAAATTTCTTGGAATCTTTTAAAATATCCTAAATTCTTGGAAATTCCTGAAAAATCTTTGGAAATACCTTCAAGTATTTTTCAACATCTTTAAATCTTTGATATCCTTTGAAATCCTTCAATTCTTGTGAATAAATTTTTTGAAATCCATTAATATATTATAAAATTCCTTGAAATTTCGTTAAATTACATTAAATCTGATGATATCTCCAGAACTCCTGGAAAACTTATTAAAATACATTGAGAGCTTTTAAAATCCGTTAAAATCATTGAAATCCTCGGAAATTTGATTAAATTCGTTAATATTCCTTGGAGTCTCTGAAAATATCCTGAAGCCTTATAGGTCCTACAAAATCCTTTCAAATTTTCCGAAATTTTTTAAACCTGTATGAAATTTTTTCAAACAGGTACCTGAAAATCAATAAAATCCGTGGAAATACCTTGAATCTTTTTTAATCTCTTAGGATCCTTTAAAATACCCTAAAATATTTCCAATACTTTCAAATCTTTTGAAATCCCTTGACATTTTTTAAAGCTCTTGAAAATTTCTTGAAATCTTTCAAAATACCCTAAAATCATTTAAATTCCTTGAAATTCTTCAAATTCTTGAAATCTATTGAAAATCCCTTAGAATTGTTATGAATAAATTCTTTGAAATCCATTAAAATATTATAAAATCTCTTGAACTCCCGTGAAATCACATGAAAGCGGATGATATTCCTTGAAATCTATTTCAAATGCCTTAAAATTCTTGAAGTCTGTTGAAAATTTCTTGGAATCTTTGAAAATATTCTAAAATCTTCAAAATTCTTCAAAATCTTTGGAAACACCTTGAAATATTTGCATATTTCTTAAAATCTCTGCAAGCCTTTCAAATCCCTCAATTCTTGTGAATAAATTCTTGAAAATCCAGTAAAATATTATAGAATCCCTTAAAATCCTGTGAAATTACATGAAAGCTGATGATATTCCTCGAAATCTATTTTAAATGCCTTCAAATTCTCGAAGTCTATTGAAAATTTTTTGACATCTTTTAAAAAACCCAGAATCTTTAAAATTCTTTAAAATCTGTGGAAATACCTTGAAAAATTTCAAATTTTCTTCAGATCTTTGCGAGCCTTTGAAATCTCTCAATTCTTGTGAGTAAATCCTTTAAAATCCAGTAAAATATTATAAAATCAAGTGAAACTACATGTAATCGGATAATATTCCTTGAAATCTATTGAAAATTCCTTGGAATCTTTTAAAATATCCTAAAATCTTTGAAATTCCTCCAAATCCCTCAATTCTTGTGAATAAATTCTTTGAAAAACATTAAAATATTATAAAATCTCATGAAATTACATGAGACCTGATAATATTTCTTGAAAGTCCTTTAAATTCTTTAAAGCTGTTCAAAATTCTTTGGAATCTTTCAAAATATTCTAAAATCTTGGAAATTCTTGAAAATCTCTTTAAATCTTTTAAATCTTTTGGATTCCTTCAATTCTTGTGAATAAATGCTTTGAATTCCATTAAAGTATTATAAAGTCCCTGTAAATCCCATTAAATTACATGAAAGCTGATGATATTCCTTAAAATCTTTGAAATACTTTCAAACTCCTCAAGTCCATTGAAGATTTCTTGGAATTTTTTTGAATTATCCTAAAATCTTCAAAGTTCTTTAAAATCTTTGGAAATACCCTCAATTTTTGTGAATAAATTCTCTAAGATCCAATAAAATATTATAAAATCTCGTGAAACTGCATGAAATGTGATATTCCTTGAAATCCCTTTTAAATTCCTTCGAATTCTGGAAATCTTTTCTTCCTTGGAATCTTTTGAAATATACTAAAATTTTGGAAATTCTTTAAAATCTTTGAAAATACCTTGAAATATTTTGTAATCTCTTCAAATTTTTGATATCCCTCAATTCTTGTGAATAAATTCTTTGGAATTCATTAAAATATTATAAAATCCCTTGAATCCCGTTAAATTACATGAAATCTGATTATGTTTCTTGAAATATTTGAAGTCCTATGAAATCCTTTGGAATCCTGGGAAACCCATTAAAATACGCTATTGAGTGCCTTTTAAATCTCTTAAAACTATTAAAATCCTCGGAAATTTGATGCAATTCCTTAAAATCCGTTGAAATTCCTTTAAAATCCTTCGAAATATTTGGATATCCTCTGAAATCCCTTGGAATCTTTTAAAATATCCTGAAATCTTATCAGTTCTATGAAACCCTTCCAAATCTTCCGCAATTCAAGGAAATTCTTTTAAACCCGCATAGAACTTTTGAAATCATGTGAAATTCCCTGAAATATTTGAAAATCTCTTCAAATCTTTGAAATCCTACGAAATCCCTTAATTCTTGTGAAATTCTTTGAAATGTAAACAAACATTATCAAATGTTCAGAAATTTTTTATATCTATTGAAATCCCTTAAAATATCTTGAAATCCCATAAAAATCCTTTGAAATCTTTGACATTCTCTGAAGTCCCTTGGAATAATATAAAATACCCTGAAACCTTCCAAATCCTACGAAATCCTTCAAAATCCTTATAAAGTTTAGGAAATTTTTTGGAATCCCATGAAAAAATTTTTATCTCTCAAAAACCCTTGAAATCTTAGAAATAATATCAAATCCCTTAATTAATTATTGTAAGATTCATTGAGCTGCCTTAAAATCTTTGAAATCTTTTTAAATTTCTTAAAACGTTTGATAGCTTTGAACGTTCCTTAAAATAATTTAAATCCTTGGAATTCCTATGAATTTGGTTGAAGTCTGTTGAAATCCCTTGCAATACTTACAAATCCCTTCAAAACTGTTGCACCCCTTTGAAATCCCTGGAAATCTTTCAGATCTTTTGAAATCGATGCTTCCACTGCAGAGGGCTCCAAGTTCTTTTCGCTCCGTATACAGCTCCAACTTTTGTTCCTTCGGTATAGAAAATACAACTCGAGCAAACTCAAGGATTTTTTCTGTCGGTATGCAGCTCTAAGTCACTTTTAGCAACTTTTCAGGAGAGCCGATTCAAGTTTAAAATGTCTCCATAATTCAGGAATACGGCATAAAGTAATGCAATAAGTTTTTACCTTCAAACTGATAACAAATTTTTGCCAGTGAACGCAGTGAACGGCGTGTTTCATGGTATGTAAAGGTTAGGATTAGGCAGTGACTTTTCCCCTTGGTCAATCATTTGGACTTTTAGTTCAAGCAATGAATAGAATGAACAAACTTATCATAGAAATAGTATTTAAAGAAATAAAAAATTTTTGTGTGTTAATTATTGGCACATTTATATACGTTTCATATATTTTACATGGTTTTTTCTACAAATTTGTAGGTTATGTTATTGGTGAGTACGCCAATGTATCAAAATTCAAAAAATACAGTAGAAAATAACGAAGGCGAAATTATAAGATTGCTAAAGATTTTCGAAAATTATATACAAACTTTTATCAATAAACATGTTCAATAATATATATCAAAGTTAATAATATAAGCGCAATGAGCTTTTTGCACTCATTCAATTTGAGTATAACTTAAATGTCAGTGAATTATTCATTGCGAACAAAAGTTTCAGAAATTAGAGTCCTAAAGAGAAGAATTTCTTTTGGTACATAATTGAATTAATTTATATATGTTTCATAATATGTAAATATATACTATTTTCCTAGATGCTTAAAATAAATAATTCTCTTATTTCTTGAAATATGAATTTTCTGTCAAAGAATTTACTTGTGATAAGGTTTAAGATAAATCTGAATCGAACGTCTGTTAAGATTCTATAATAAAATTAATTTAGAAAGTAATTGCATAATGAATGCAAATATTACATTTATTTTAATATTGAAGTCTGGATGTTTTAAAAGCAATCATAACAAATTTAATATATTAAACTTTGTTTATTGCTTTTAATCATAAAATATTTGTCATTACAATTAGCCAACATCGAATATTCAATACAGTTGTATCGCAAAATTATTTAACTTATTACATTAACTCTGTTATTGCAGCAAAGATCAGTGGGAGATGCGTCGAGAAAATTTAACGATTTTCTGCATTCTCCCATTTTTATCTGAATAAGAAGACTTCACACGCGGAAGGAACAACTGAGCCGGCTTCGCCTATACATTAACGTCGAATTCATAGAGCAACAGGTGGTCATGTGGTAATAATAACCCACAGGGAGGTCGAGTTATGTGTCGATCATATTTCACAACATATTGTATCAGGGTTGTAGAAATGTACACACGAAACAATAATTATTGAAAGGGCTGTAAAATTTAATTCTTAAAATAATACATTTTCTAAAAACTCCAATTTTAGCGCATTTTCAATCATCATTTCATACATGAATGTTTACAATCCTGGTTCTAAATTTCTCGACTGAGTTTGAACCTTCTTGCTGTGAAATTGAAGAAGTAACCAATTTTCGTTTTTTATCATATTCTCCTTCAATATTGCACAGAATTGTATAATATTTTACCGGACGACGCAAAATGATTAATTCATTCATGCTATAATAAAAACCCAAATTCGAAAAAAATGACTTGGAGCTGTATGCGGACAGAAAAAACCTGGCGTTGTATACGGAAGGAACAAAACTTGAATCTGTATACGGACCGATGTAACAACAATCTGTGGATGATTGTTGACTCAATTATTTACCATAAGAGGCAGCAACTCGGAGGTGTCAAAAAGCGCGAAATATTCAACATCAAGTAGTCGATTTGAACATTACCCTAAGTTTAAATAATAGAAATTGTTGTTGAATAATTGTTAGTATACAAAATATATAAATTAGAGAGAGGGGAAGGGACTTGGTATTTTGGAAAGCGAACTGACTCTGTAGTTTGAGGAATTTCTCAATTAGATATTCAATTAGATTTTATGATTTGCACGTTTTCTGGAAGAATGTTGTTGTTTCAGGTTTTGTTTTCAGCTCTAGATTGAAATGCGGATTATAAATGAAAGAATGTAGATTGAACGTGCTGAAAGAGGGTTCAGTAAAGAGGGTTACTTAGATTTACGAAATTTGACTTCGAGATTCTACGTCAAAGTAATTACTTTAAATAAAGAAAACATTGTTCGATAAATAACTTGGATTCAAATGTAAGTAGATTTTTATTTCAACGAAAGCTGTAAAAACTAACGAACTCTTTATTACCATTAGTTATTTGACGTTCTTGATAGCGAAACATGAAATGAGATTTAGGCTTAAATTGATGAAACGTGTTTAATGGGACTTTTTCAGGAAGCTAACTACGTCAAGAGTTGACGTAAGGGTTAGATCATGCTTTGCCTATGATGGTCTAAAATTTAGAGTTATGATTGGCTGGAGGAATGATTGAGACTGAGATTAGGATTGCGTGCTGGCAATCCGCTGACCGCTACGCGACGCGACAGCCCGCGCGCAGCATCGATTTTAAAAATCAGATTTTGACTGACTCGCGACGCGGAAACTTTTCTCCGATCTCTCTGAATTTTTTGTAGAATTGGACTTGGAGAAATTTTTTGGCATCAGAAGTGGGATTCCACTAACTCGTTGCGGTGGAATCCTAATATTTGAAAACTTTTAAATTAAATTAGTGGTTAAAACTCTGTGAAATTATGAAAAATTGTAGGTGCGAAATTGACAGTGTGGCAAACTTTTTGAAAGACTAGTGATTGACTCGAGTTGAAAGTGCTGGAACCCTTTTTTTGTGTCAACAGCAAATTTAAGTGCATTACTTAATTTATTTATTATCACAAATAAATTATTAAAAACTATTTCAGAGTTAAAAATTTAATTGTTAGTCTTTACACAAACTCAAGACTCTTTCAAGAGCATCAGTGACACAAAACAAAAGCTAATAAAGATCAAAAGTGATAATAATAAATATGGAGACAAGAACAAAAAAAAAGAATAAAAAGTGTCAAAATCTCGAGTTAAGTTGACTGTGAATAAATAAAAACTTTTGAATTAAGTTAAAAATACCAAAAAGAATTTTAAGGATCTGGGACCGGAAGGACATTCAGGGACTCTTCTACTTTTCTGAAGCCAGCGTGGGATTCTCAGTGGAAATCGAACGTATCCCAGAAGATTCGAGTGTGAACGGAAGTACGTGCTGAGAAGGAAAGACGTCGAGGACGACGGAATGAGCCGCGAGCGCCCCTCCAAGGTTTTTGCCGTGGTTTTTAAACCAGGAGGCCAGTGGTAATAATGATTATAAGGGCTCGCAGACGATGGTTGCACAGACCACGGGAGAATATTACCTCACAATCACCACAGGCTGAACAGGATGAAGGATCAAGGATCATCGTCGGTAGGAAAATTGGATTAGCTGTTTTCCGAAGAGTCTAGCTTGTATTTTTGTGATTTTCTACAAAGTCACTTATGAAATAACGAATAGTTAAGTGTATGTGTGGTTTATTTTTCATAAGGTTAAATATTTGAAATTAAAACTAAAACCTACTTGCTAGCCATACATCAAGAGCTTCGAAAGATGAGTCAGTTTGCAAATTTTATTTTTGTCTTTACATCAGTCTCTCTCTCTCTCTCTCTCTTTCTCTTTGTTTCACGTTAATTTGAACAATTAAGAATTTGGTTAAATATAATTTGGTTGAGGTTTCGTTTTAAATAATAAAATGTCGGACAAAAGTGAAGTCGTGATTAGTGCTACAGAGGGTGTTAATAGTAATAGGGCTGCCACCGTTGGTAGCGAGACTGAGGGGTCACTGACAAGGTCGAATTTGTCATCCGTTATAAGTGTGTCAGGCGCAGGAACAAATGCGAGGGGCTTAATCCCGGCAACACCATTGACCTGAACCGTACTGTTGCGAGCCCCTTGCAGGTGGGCTTGGGAGCAGCGCACACAAACATGTCGGGATATCTCTCACCGGGCAGTACTCTTGAAGATTCAAGAAGCGTCTCAATGCACACAAGATACCGTGCGGAGAATCCATACCGCACGGCAGGAGTGAAACTTTCCCCTTCCCTTTTCCCTCTGACAAATACATTGGGGCCGACTGGATGGATTTTCCGCACGGCATCTTGCGTGCAATGAGACGCTCGTGAAGATTCATGGTTGCTGACCTAGCCAGCGCCTGAAACCCATTATCCAGTTCCATTTAAAACCGCTTTAGAGGTCCTTCCAAAATTTTTTTGATGGCAAAAATATCCCTGTGAGTCGATTTATAAGAGATGCATTTATGCTCGAAATTCAATTTTCATTAGAAACCGACAGCACCTATTTCTGATAATAAGATCCCGAATTTCAGGGAGCGCGTATAATGCGTTATTGGATCGAGAAATATATACCCTTGAAGAACTGCTAAAACATTAAAAAAATATCTTCACAGAGCATAGGAATCTCCGCCAATTAAATTCAGTCCTTGCCACGGTAGCCCAAAAGTTTAATGAAACGGTACAAGATTATGGCGACAGAGTCAGTGATCTCTTCAAAAACATTATTGAGTTAATAGAAGGAAAGAATGGTGTTGAATATTCGACCCCAAGGATTAAATCGGCCAGGGACACTACTTGCAAAAATTTCATAATGGGGTTGGATCCTAGGATGGTTCAAAGGGTGAGAATGGAGAGACCGAGATCTCTTGAAGAGGCAATTATGGTTGCGACATCAGCTGAATGGGAGGTAAAATATGCGAAAGATTTATTTTAAAATAGGGAAGCTGGTAAAAAGGATAAAAATGAAGGGGTCGTAGCAACAAGAGATAAAACTTATCAAGGGAATAGGATCAGACCCTATAGAGGTAATGCAAGAGTGCATGCATTAGGTGCTGGAAGAGAAGGCGTTAATGAGGGAGGAAATAATAATTCGCAGGGATTGAGGGGTAGATCCAGAAGGGGAGGAATCGTCGGACGGGGAAGGGACAGAGGCGGGCAGTGGAGAGCCCCGTCACAAGTGATCTGTCGCCATTGTGGCGTGCCGGGTCACTTTGAAAGGGGGTGTGCTATGCCCGCTCCTCAAAATTCAATGATCTGTCGCAAGTGTTCAAAGACAGGGCATGCAGCGAGACTGCTCGAATGCCGGATCTGCTCCTCTGTGCTTCGAATGCCAACAACCAGGACACTTTGCATGAGATTGTACTGAACCAAATAGTCAGGAGGAAAGGAGAAAATTTTGCAAATATTGTGAAGCGACAATTAATGATTGTGAGAAATTAGCGAAAAGAGTAGAGGAAAATAGGCAAGATCAAAAGGGTTCTTTAAACGAATCGTACGAGGTGTGACAATTAAGTAATGAGACTGATTTAATTGCCGCGTTTGTGGTAAGCCTGGGGCCCTCAAATTTT
>JAUMHM010000078.1:1832028-1844569 GCA_032362435.1 Melikaiella ostensackeni
GTCGGAAAATGGAAAGGAAACTTTTTTAAGAACGTTTAAAGAGAAAATACTTTGCTCTGTACACCCCCCGTCCCCCTGGAATTCTAAATTTTCTAAAATCTTCAGAAACACTTTCAAAAACAAATAAAAATGATTTCAGAGTTGAATATTCATTTTTTTTTAGGCTGAGAATTCATCTTTTTGCTTCAAAATTTTATTATTGTCTTGAAAATTTAATTATTTTGTTCAAAATTCAACAATTTTGTTAGAAAATCATTCTGTTCATTTTCTGTTTTTGGTTGAACATTTATCTTTTTTAGTTGAAAATTCATGTATTTTGTCGAAAATTCGTCTTTTTTTGGTAAAAAATAAATTTTCGTGGTTGAAAATTTATATCCTTGGTTGAAAATTCATCTCCTTGGTTTAAAATTTAACTACTTGGTTGAAAGTCTAACTCTTCTGCTAAAAATTCATTTGTTTGGTTGAAGATTCATCATTTTAGAAGAAAATTCATCTGTTCCGTTGAAAATTTAACGATTTTGTTTTTTAAAAAAATTTTCTTTGGTTGAGCATAAATTTTTTTCAACTGAAAGTTTAACCATTCCAATTTTGATTTAAAATTTATATTGTTTAGTTGAAGATTCAACTATTTGGTTGAAAATTTCTTTTTTTTTTAATTGAAAATGCATGTATTTTGTTGAAGATTCGCCATTTTAATAGAAAATTAAACTTCTCGGTTTGAAAATCATTTTTTTTTGTTTGTTAAAAATTAAACTACTTGGATGAAAGTCGAACTCTTCTGTTGAAAATTTAAATATTTGGTTGAAAATTTATCTTTTTTTTTACTTGAAAGTGCATGTATTTCGTTGAAGATTCGTCTTTTTGGTAAAAAATTAATCTTCTTGATTGAAAGTCCAACTTTTTGGTTAAAAATTAAACTACTTGGTCGAAAGTCGAACTCTTCTGTTAAAAAATCTTTTTTTTCTGGTTGAAGGTTCATCATTTTAGTTGAAAATACATCTCTTTGGTTGAAAATTCAACTATTTTGTTGAAACTTCGTTTTCTTTTGGTTGAACATTAATTTTTTATTTGCAAATTTAATTATTCCATTTTTGTTCGAAAATTGATCGTCTTTAATTTAAAATTCAATTATTTGGTTAAAAATACATATTTTCGGATTGAAAATTCAACTGTTCTGTAGAAAATTCGTCGCTTTGGGTTGAAAATTCTATTATTTTGGTAGAAAGTTCAACTATTTGGTCGAAAATTAACTTTTTGTTTGAAAATTTATATTTTCGGGTAGAAAATTTACCTGCTTTTTGGAGGATTCGCTTTTCTGGCTGTTTCGTTAAAAATCAAACTGTTTTGGTTGAGGATTCAACTATTTTCTTGTAAAGTGTTTTTCTTAAATTGAAAATCAGTTTTTCGAACTGCAAATTTAACTATTCCATTTTTGGTTGAAAATTTATCGTTTTTAGTTTAAAATTTAACTATTTTGTTGAAAATTCACCTTCTGGCTGGAAATTCATATTTTTAGGTTGAAAATTCTGTTTTGTAGAAAATTGATGTACTTTGTTGAAAATTCGACTTTCTTGGTAGAAAATTAATCTTGATTGAAAATTTAACTACTTCTTTGAAAGTTGTACTACTTTGTTAAAAAGTCACTTTCTTAGTTGAAGATCCAACTCTTTGGTTGAAAATTCAACAAAAAACTTATATTTTTTATTTAAAGATTCAACTATTCGGTTGAAAATTTATCTTTGAAAATCTTTAGAAAATTAGAAAATTAATCTTCTTGTTTGAAAGTTCATCTCTTTGGTTGAAAATGTATTTTTTATGGTTGAAAATTCAACTATTTGGTTGAAAATTGATCTTTTTTAGTTGAAAATTTGACGTCTTCTAAAACATTTTCTGTTGGTCTTAGGATGTTGTAAATTGTAAACTGTCATTCGGCAGATATGAATAAAATTGTGTAAAAATTAAATTTGGATACTTTTTTTGTAAAACTAACAAAGGATAAGTTACATTTTGAAACGGTAACTATAACTAGTTCCTTTTAAAAATTAACTTACCGATCGCTGGTCTGCAAATAAGTTTATTCTCATTTCTCAGTTTTTCCCATTCTCAAAAAATGTCTAGTCATTTACTGGCTTTTCAGGTTCAGTGGCCACCCTGAATAATCCAAAAATAAAAATAAAACATTTATATATTATCCAAATTAACCAAATTTTCATTAAAACAGAAGTTAAGTCTCTCCAGAAAAATAACATAAAAAAATGAATTGAAAAAAGAATTGCCACTAATGCAGCCATTTTTTTAGTATCTAAATCGAAAATCAAAAGTTCGATGTTGTGAAAGTCAATGGTGCAATGCGGTTACCTGATGAGAAAATCTGCATCGGAATCACAAATCTGTCCTCCTGTCTGTCTAATGGAAAAGTGTCTATCGTCTTGATAACTAACTGTCCACGTGAAACCAATTAACATGGTCCGTATCGCGCCAATGGCTAGTTGAGTCAATTCCATTGTGGGGTGTTGACTGTTTCAGTATGTCCGATCAACCGCAGGTCCGGTGCCGGGAGAGGAAAAAGTATGACTACGAATCTGCACCCTCGTGTGATCCAAAAGACGAAAATCCTCCACAGACTGCTAGAACTTCATAACAAATTATTATACATACTTAATGTTTATTTTATTATAATTTCAAATTAGTCTTTGTCTATTTCAAACGTTGAAATTCTAAGATTACGATTCTGATTCTCAATCACTAATTAATTTATGTGGTTTGCGTGGCAAATCATGTATCAAATGTTAATAAGACTAGAATAGTTATTATATATCTTGTAATCTAATTTGACCAGAGGAAAATCGAATCATTTGACTAATCATATCACTCAAAATAAGGTACATATATAATATAAGGTTACATACTCAAATGTGTGTTATGAAACCCAATTTTTCTACTGACCATTAGATGTCCCTTACAAAAGGACACAGTTTGAAAATGTTCTCGTCGCGGCTTAAAGAAATAGTGTTACCACTTGTTATATTAATTAATTTATGTTAATGTACAAAGTTAACCATGTATAACGATAAGAAATCTAGAGAAAAGTGTAATATTCAAAATAAAACTATATTTTAAGTAACATGTCAAATTATTTATCAAAAAATAAATATAAATTTCAGTTAACTTAATTAAGAAAATACTAAATTTCATTGAAAAACTAATATTATTTAATATCGTTTCTCACCTTTTTGCATTATTACAAAAATCACAATTGTCTTCATACGAAATTTAAAAAAAAACTATAATCTATAGTTCTTACAGTAAATGAACAATTATAAATGTTGATATTATAATTATAATTATAATTATATATTAGACTTAACAACAATTTCTCATACTACAGATTCATAAGGCCACACTGTAAAAAAAAGCACTCCAACATTTTCCCATGAAGAAAAGTCTTGATCTCTAGTTCTAACAAACCTAAAATTATTCTTAACTCAAAATAAAGCTTTTCTGTTGATGGGTTGATTCACACTGATTCTCGTCGTTTCAGTTTCATTATTCATTTTACCAGTATTAAAAAAATAGGAATATAAACTCAATCTCTTTTTTAAATAGCTGCCTTTTTACCTTATTCACAGATAAGTAATTATGGCCAAAGTAAATTTGCTATCCGCGGAAGACTGAGTGCCATGATTATAGTAGATAAAAGATTAACACTATGATTATCTAATATTTGCCTTCCGCTGATATGCTTCACGCCTTTGCCAGGTCTCTCGACTACATATCCTTTCTCGTCGATTCCTAATTAAAATATTTCTTATCAGAAAATGCTGTTTCATTATTTAATGGTTATTTGTGAAAATAATTTAATATATCTTAAAGTACATATTGTAGAATTTAAAAGACAGAAGTTTAATTTTAATTACCAGAGTATTGAAGTGTGGCTCCGAGGATGGAATCAACTATACTTCCTAGCAGTCCACTGATTCCGCCAGCAATTATTATAGGCCACTGAGGAGCAGCCAATTCTAAAACTGCTGAATCAACAGTGTAGAGCACAGTCACGTAGTGGAAGAAACCAACAAATAAGCCACCTAATAGCGAAACTAAGAGTCCGAACCAAGAAACACCACCGTTCGTTCCTGCAACATCATTCCTATTTATTTAAGAAGAATTTGTACTTCTAGAAGCGAAAAGTTCAAATTGAAATTCTTATTAAATTTATGAACAATTTTTCAAACATAAGGCGGAAGTTTATCTCAGAAAAATTTCTCATTTATTCATATTCTTAAATTCTAACTTTCATAACTGAATATCTTTAAATCTGACAATTTTTAAACTGAAACAAGTTGAGATTCAAAAATTCAATTTTGCACCATTTTAACGAAATTCTGGTTTAAAGCCTCTGTTACTCTGGGCATACTCGAAAGTTGACAACAGTGAAAAAGTTAATTTCGCAGTTTCTATAGTGATTTTGAGGTGGATGGTGGAAAAATTTAAAATTTTACCCAATTTCAAACTTATTTCAATTTTTCAATTTAATATACTTTGGATTCTATCCAATTTCACTTCTTTTTAGTTTCTATGCTTAAATTTCGTAATATCTATATCCAAAATTAATACAGAAATACGTATTTACCTCTTGGTACTCGCTTTCTTGTAGTGATAAGAAAAGGATCAGAATTACCAATAACAGTTCCCAATTCCGAAGCCCAAGTATCTCCATTGCAACAAGCTAAACTTCCTATAGAATTTTCAAAATTAATGATCCATTTTTTATAAATAGGAAGCAATATTTCTCTTTATTCGTATATAATTATAAAAATGAGTGAACGAGATCAAGTAAAAAATACTATGGCTGGTATTTTTACCTAGGATTCCCATAGATAACCATGAACTTCGATAGTCTTTGACAAAATCTATGGGACGTTCTCCACAACCCACATCCAATAAATAAAGTAAAGCTAATTGCGAAGCCATGCCTCCATTACACAGAACCTGAAAAATATTGCTTATCATAAAATGTAGTTTCATTAATTAATAATTATTTTTATAAATAATGTAATATATTTTAAAGTACATATTAAATAATTACCAAGTTTTCTTAAAGGACAGAAGAATTACCTGAATCCAATTTCTCTGACCTCCTTCCTTGAATTCACATTCAATTTTCTTTTTTTTGTCCATTCGGAATTTCGTTGCTTTTGATGAACTTACAAAAAATGCCATCAAACACGCCAAATGTGCAAGACTCGTCAGTGTCAGGATGAAACCGATCAAGAGGCCTAGAATTAAATACGTATACGGGGGTTGAAAATGTAAAGCAGTTATTCTCCTTCACCTGCGTGATGAATGAATTAGTAATCAATTTTACAATAATCAGGGACCGTTAAGAGATTTTCATTTCCTTAAGTTTTTAATTGAACAAAAGAATTATAAATCGTTTCAGCATCAATTTGAAATAACTTTTAGGATGCAATTCAAAATCGTTAATTCAATAAACATTTAAATCTTTCAATACTAAAAATTTGAATTTATACATATTTAAATTCGCAACGTTCGGAATTGTTCAGAATCAAACAATTCAAAATTAGGAATAAAGATTTGTAATGCAAATACGCAAGACTCCTAAATTTACACAATTTTGACATAGTATAGTTTAGGGGCCTTTCAAAAACTACGCCACAATATTTTGAAAACTTTTTCCATCCCTCCCTTTCTTCGTCACAGAACATCACACAAGCTTGAACCCCCACAGGGAGACGTCACGAATACGAACCCCAAAATGCTCTTAAAACAGGGGAAATAGGCCTGATTTTCACGAAAATAGGGGAATGATAGGGGACTAAATTCTTTTAAATAAAATTAGTAATTAGGTACCATACTGAATACAATAAGAAAGGCTCAAGATTTCAATTTGAAATATATTGCATTTTCAACAAACAAACAAAAAATTTTCTACCAAAAGAGATGAATTTTCAACCTATAAAGATGAATTTTAAAAAAAGGGGTCGAATTTTGAAACAAAAAAGATTAAAGTACAATAAAAGACAGTTGCATCTGCACCACATAGTTGAATTTTCAAGCCAAGAAGACGAATTTTTTAGAAGACAGTTGAATTTTCAATCCAAAAGGACGTATTTTCTATTCAAAAAGATGAATGTTCAACAAAACCAAGCAGTAGAATTTTCAATCAATGTAATTAATTCTAAACGAAAAATATAATAGTTTTAATATTTCAACCAAAAAAGATTTTAATTTTAAATAAAAAACAGTGGAATTTAACCAAAAAAGATGAATTATCAACGAAAAATGCAATAGTTTATATTGCAAGCAAAACTTTTAATTTAAAATCAAAAACAGTTGAATTCAACCAAAAAAGATTAATTTTCAACAAAGTAGTTGAATTTTCTACCCAATTGATGGATATGCAACTAATAAAATGAATTTTTAGCAAAGTACTTCAACTTTCAACCAAGTATGTATGTAGTTTAATGTTCAACCAAAAAAGATAAATTCAGAATGAAAAATATAATAGTTGATATTTCAAACAAAAAACAAATTTTCAACAAAACAGTTGAATCCTGAACCAAAACAAATTAATTATTAACCAGACAGTTGCACTTTTATCCAAAAACCATAAATTTTCTACGAAAAGAGATAAATTTTCAACCGAGAAAGATTTTTCATTCAAGGGAGAAAAAAAATGTCGACCAAATTTTTCAATTTTCAAGCCAAAGAATTAAATTTTCCAACAAAATAATAGAATTTTCAACCCAAAAAGACGAATTTCTAACAAAACAGTTGAATTTTCAATCCGAAAATATAAATTTCCAACCAAAAATGAAATAGCTAAATTTGCAGTTCAAAAAATAGATATCCTAGAGATTTTCAAGAAATGAATCTCCAACTAATAAAATGAATTTTTAACAAAGTATGTAGTTCAACTTTCAACCAAGTACTTATCAAGAAGATTAATTTTCTATCAAAAAAGACGAATTTACAACAAAATACACAAACTTTCTACAAAACAGTTGAACTTTAAACCCGAAAGTATTAATTTTCAACTAGAGTTGAATTTTCAACCAAAAATGGAATGATTAAATTTTCAGTAAAAAAAAATTAATTTCAACACAAAAAGTAACGAATTTTCAATAAATAGTTAAATCTTCAACCAATGAAATGAATGTTCAACAAAATAGTTCAACTTTCGACCAAGTATTTAATTTTTAACCAAAAAGATGGACTTTCAACCAAGACTCAAAGAAAAATATTTGGATTTTCTCATTGGGTTCTATTAATTCAGTTCCATTTAAGCGAAAAAAACGAGAAAAGGGGGAAATAGGGTAAGTTTTTGTTGAAAGCAGGGGAAAAAGAGGAATTCTTTTAAAAAGTGGAAAAGACGGGAACAGGGGAAAGAGTGTGAAGTCTGTATTGAGATGCTTTACTTATAAAATAAAATCACTAATTTTCATTTTTTTAAGCAATTCAAAACATTGTTATTCACATTTATATTTTCCATATGCGATGAGAGGGGTGAACAAAGGTTTCAAAATAGCGTGACCTAGTTTTTTGAACGGACCCTTATGATAGTTTTGATTAAAGTTATGTAAAGAAATTGGATGTAACTTTCGTAGTCTATTAATTACAAATAAACTTTAAGAGTATCCGGAACATTACTGTTTTATAGCTTAGTTCATTCAAAATCGCTAAAATCTCAAAAACAATAAAACTTCTCGTTTCTCAAAAATTTCTCTCTACACATACAAATGTTCGCCAAGATTGTATTATTAACATTTAAACAAGCTTAAATACCAAGAGTCGCTCCAGTGAAATCCAAGCTCTTTTTCCTCCAGCCCCAAAGGGTAAATAACAGTGGAATAACAACAGCAGCAAGCCATCTCCAAGGCGAAATAACCAGATAACCTAAAATTTTCAGGTTATGCTCACGTATTTTCATTGATAATTTAAATATATAAGAAAAGGTATCTTTTTAAAAATTATTTATATATATTGATGTCCTACCGTCAAGAATATGTTCTGAATCAGGCGACAAGAAAGAATAAGCGACATTTAGTATCCAAAAAATCATGGAAATTGGAATCGCGAAAGCGGTAAGCAGAACCGGCAACAACACATGTGATTTTCGTTCCTCGCTATTGCGACACATTTTATGATTAGGAAATAATTTGGCATTAATTAGAGTCGATTAATGACAATCACCACTGGGCACTGCCGAATGGCGATAAACAGATAAATAAAAAAAAACTTCGTTTTAATTTACGATAATCAACAAAACACTCGACAAAAAGACACTGAAAAATATTACCAAGTTCTTAAATTCTGGAGAAAGTTACGGTAATTGACGGTAATTACAAATTGAATTTATATAAGAACAAGAAGCCTTTAAGCAAAAACAAAAAAAAAAAGAAATTTACTGAAGAAAATTATATATTCAAGCACATAGACATATTTCTTGTTTAAATCCTTTTACTTTCATTTAACAATTAAGTTTTCGCTTCAAAATTCAAAATAATGAGACGTAAACGTGGCGGCCGCCATTGAATTTCACGAGGCATCGCTGACTGCATACACGAATTCTTTTTCAGTTTTCACGTCTCGCCTTCTAAGAAAAAAAAGCACTGAATTTTCTACAAATTTAAAAACCGTAAGTCAAAAGTCTCTTCTATTTGAGCTGAATTTCTGGTCTTTGGTCTTTTGAAATTGATTCTCAACATCTCAATCTGTCAGAAATTCATCACAATCTCACATGCATTACATGCCCTATTATTGAAGTTTATGAAACATTTTCTAATATTCTTGGCAAAAGGTAACGTTAACTCTTTTCTTTGCTAATAGAGTTATTGAATAAAAATTAGTAACAAATAGTTTATATCTGTGCACTCTATATACACTATGTTAACCTACACATTTTTTGATAGTTTTTTTTCTTGGTTAGGTCTTGATGATGAATCAACAACAAATCTCATTATATATTGAACTTCTTTAGGTTTTCAATAACCTGTCTTTAATTTACCGGTGTTTGGAAATGAGAAGAGTCAATATAATGGAATTTCTCATTTTGGAGCTTCATAATCTTTTATTCGATTAAAGTCTATGGATAGGTTAGGAAAAATAGTCATTACTCATATATAGATTCAATGTGGTAGTATTACAGAACTTTTAAATGCAAAATTACAGAACTTGCGAGTTTCTGTTCTATTTTTTATAGTGCAGTCGTGACGAGACGGTAGTGACAAAATTATGTAGATGAAATTTTTTTTTTACTAACTTATGATTTTGAGTTTAACATAGTTTTCATTCTAAATTTTCTTTGAATTGAGAATGAGGTGCGGTTTCTGTTACAAAAGCTCTAACAGCAATTAAACGTCTCTCTTTTGGCTTCATAATGAGACTTTGAATTGTCCGATGTGAATTTGCTGCTCCTATAAAGAGTGATTATCATTCCCTATTGAAAAAATCCTCAAGGAAACCCGCGAGTATTAACTGACTGACTCGTGGATTCCCTCCAGGAATCTGAAAATCATTGCGGATTTCCTCGTCCGAAAATAAAACGAGGATTTTTTAAATAGGGATTCGAATCATATTATTTAATTTACCGTGAAAATAATATGCTCATTTCCAGGTATTGAAACAAAAAAAAAACAGACTATGGAGGTAAAAGGTTTGGTGGCGTCGATAGTTCAATTTCTGACTCAGCAATTAGAGGATGGAGGATTAACAGCTGATTCTCGTGAGAGTCTTGAAGTTGCTATCCAATGTCTGGAAAGCGCCTACAACGTGCAGGCAGCCGACGCTCCTGTGAATTTCAATTTGACGACAGTTTATAAATCAGTCATGGACGACTCGAAACCAGATTTAGGACCGGAAGCGACTCCAGAGCAAAAGGCAGAAGCTGAGAGGCTTAAAAATGAAGGCAATGCTCTCGTCAAAGCCGATAAATTATACGAAGCACTAAACAATTACACGCAGTAAGGTTTTTTTTATTAAAAAAATATATATACATCAATACCCTGAGATTTAATGCATTCGTCCAGCTTTTCCAACGAATAGTCCTGGCGGAACGGAAAGATTCCCCGATTCTCTTTTGAGAGCGTCCATTAATTACGTAACGCTCTTTGGCGAGAGAGGGGGTTTGGAAAATCTGACGAATGCTTGCTGGGGGGGGGGGGGTCCAAAAAATTTCTTACGTAAGTTTGCTCTTTCTTATTATTTTTTTTAAATGTACACCTTTCATGAAATCTCGTGGAATCCATGGAAGTCTTTGCAATCCTTTGAAATCCCGTGAATTCTTTTGAAAATTTTGTAAATCCCTCAAAATTTTTTTAATTGAGTGAAAATTCTTTGAAATGCTTTCAATTCCATGAATATCGTACATAATCTCTTGAAATTCCTATAAAACTGCAAAATACCCTTCAAATGCTCGAAATTAAATTAAAATTCCCTAAAATCCTTCAAGATTTGTGAAAATACTTTGTTATCTCTTGAAATCCTTTGAAATCCCGTGACTTCCTATAAAATATTTAGAAATCTCTTAAAATCCTGTAAAATCATCCAAGCCGTTTTAAATCTTTAAAAATCGGATAAAATCCCTTAATAACATTTTAAATTCCGTTTAATCTTTTGAAATCTTACGAAATCCTGGAGAATCCGTGGATATACTTGAGAATTTTTTTAAATTTCTTCAAATCCTTTGAAATCCCGTGACTTCTCTTGAAATATTTCGAAATCTCTTAAAATTCTTTGAAATCCTTTGAATTCCATGGATATCGCACATAATCTCTTTAAATCCCGTTAAAACGATTGAGCTCCCCGGAAATCCCTTTAAATCCTGTAAAAACTGTGGAAATCGCTTGAAATCTTCAAAATCTTATCAAAATCTCTTATAATCCTTTAAACCCCGTGGAAATCCCTTAAACTCTCCCAAAATCGGTTAAATTCCTCGAAATATTTCGAAATATTACGAGATGCCTTGAAATGTTTTGAAGTCCCTATAAAATTCATTTAATTATTTAAAATCCTTCGAAATCCCGTAACTTCTTCTGAAATATTTCGAAATTTCTTCAAATTCCGTGAAATCCTTGAAATCGATTGAAGTATTCAAAATCCCTTATAATCCGTGAAAATCCCTGAAAATCTCTAAATGTCGGTTAAAATCCCTGAAATTCCGTGAAATTTTTGAAGGTATTACGAGATCCCTTGAAATATTGGAAATTCCTTTAAAATTCATTGAAATCTTTAAAATCCATGAGAATATTTTCGAATATCTTGAAACCCCCAGAAATATTTGAAAGTCCATTGAAATCCTTTGAAACCCCATGACTTCTATTGAAATCTTTTGAAATTTTAAAATCCCTTTAAATTCTTTGAAATTCTTTGAGATTCTGTGAAATCTTTTGAAATTCTTAAAATCGCTTGAAATCCTCGAAATCCCATAAAGATCCCTTATAATCCTGTAAAATCTAAACAAATAGGTTAAAATCTTTGAAATGCCGTGAAATATTTCGAAATATTTGGAGATCCTTTGATTTCTTTTAAATACCTTTAAAATTCATTGAAATCTTTAAAATCCGTGGGAATCTTTCCGATCTCTTGATATCCCTAAAAATATTTGAAAATCCTTTAAAATCCTTGTAAATCCCATGAATTCTTTTGAGATATTTCAAAATATCTTAAAATCCCTTGGAATTCCTTCAAATTCGTCGAGATTCTGTGAAATCTTTTGAAATCCTTGAAATCTTTAAAATTCCTTATAATCCATGAAATATTTGGAAGTATTACGAGATTCTTTTGAAATATTCGAAATCCCTTTAAAATTCATTGAAATCTGTAAAATCCGTAAGTCTTTTCAAATCTCTTGAAATTCCTAAAAATATTTGAAAATCCATTAAAATCTTTTGAAACCCCGTGACTTCTATTGAAATATTTCGAAATCTTAAAGTCCCTTCGAATTATTTTTAATTCTTTGAGTTTCCGTGAAATATTTCAAATTATTACGAGATCCTTTGAAATCTTTGAAGTCCCTTTAAAATTCATTGAAATCTTTAATATCCGTGGGAATCTTTCCGAATCTCTGTATATCCCTAAAAATATTTGAAAATCCTTTCAAATCCCGTGACTTCTTTTGAAATATTTCAAAATATCTTAAAATTCCTTGGAATCCCTTTAAATTCGTTGAGATTCCGTGAAATCTTTTGAAATCTTCAAAATCCCGTAGAAATCCCTTATAATCCTTCAAAATCTCTTAACATCCTCAAAATTCCGTAAAATATTTCGAAGTATTAGGGATCCTTCGAAATCTTTGAAATCCCTTTAAAATTACTTGAAATCTTTTAAATCTTTTGAAATCCCGTGACTTCTTTTGAAATATTTCGGAATCTCTTAAAATACCTTTGATTCTCTTAAAATTCTCTGAGATTCCGTGAAATATTTTGAAGTCCTTGAAATTGCGTGTTATCATCAAAACTGCTTTAAATCTCTTAAAATCCGTTGAAATCCCGTAAAATATGTGGACATCTTATGAAATTCC
>JAUMHM010000078.1:1859857-1901970 GCA_032362435.1 Melikaiella ostensackeni
TTGTTTGTCTTACCCCCTCCCCCCCCCACACTTACAAGAGGTGGCAAAAAAACATTTTAAAATAAAATTAATATGGGCGCTATATTAAATTCACTTTCAAACACTTTAAATTCCTAATATTTGAGATTAAAATATTTCATTTTCAACAAAATAGAGGAACTTTTAACCAAATAGTGGAATTATCAACCACGTAGTTGATTTTTCAACCAAGAAGTTTCATTTTCTACCGAAAAGGAAGAGCGTTCAACAAAATATATAAATTTCCAACCAAATAGTTGAATTTTCAATCAAAAAACAATAAATTTTCAACCTAAATGAAATAGTCAAAATTTTCTGTTGAAAATTAGTATTCAACAAAAAAAAAATGAATTTTTTAAACAACCAGCTGCTTTTTTATACCACAAAGACGAATTTTCAACCAAGTATTTGAATTTTCAATTAAAAAAAAGTATAGTCAATGAAGATTGTAATAGATCATATTTCAGCCAAGAAAGATTTTAATTTTAAATAAAAAATAGTAGAATTCAACCAAATTAGATTAATTTTCAACAAAACAGTTGCATTTTTGACCAAAAAAAGATTAAATTTCTGACAAAAGAGATGAATTTTTAAACTAAAAAGACGAATTTTAAAGAAAAGCGTTGAATTTTCAACCAAAAAGGCGAATTCTGAATGAAAAGTGTAATAGTTGATATTTCAACCAATAAAGGTTTTCATTTTAAATAAAAAATAGTTGAATTCAACCAAAAAATATGTTTGGAAGAAATTTCTACCAAATCAAGCAAACTGTATTTGAAAAAATTGTTATCTTAATCATATTGTTACTATCGTGAATAATAATTTTGTTTAATTTTTTGTTTTACACTGTAATATTTTTTTGGCTGAGAATAAACATTTGTTTGAACACCTGAATGCTTTCAACTGATAAAAATACATTAGAAACAAATTAAAAGTGCAAGGAAACAAAAACAGAAAAAGTAAGTTTTCAAAATTATTTCTTTCCAGCTTACATACCTGCAAAGATACATTTAAACAAATTCAAACATGAGCATTTTTCTGTTCGGTTGTTTATCTATTTTTCAATCTTTGATCTTTTCGATTTATTTTCTGTTGTATTTTTATCAGTAGAAAGTGCTAAAGTGTTCAACAGATTTTTCAAAGCTAGCTAGACAAATTTTTAAAACACAAAAGTAACCCATATGATATAAAAAGTTTTTAATAATAAATTAAATCCCCTTTTTACCTCAAATTGAACTACTGAACCGCTATGATCCCTGTCATGATTATATTCACCAAAAGTCAACTGTAATTTTTGAAATCCAAATCCAAAAATACAACGTTTGTTTAACGTAAAAAAATTGTTTTCGCTAACGATTTGACTATGGTTTCAGGTCAAGAAGAAGAAGAAGGGAAGGTGTAGGCTGCTTTAAGGTTTTAAGCCAAACGGGCCCGACGCAAAACGGGTGAAATGTGGAGTGAAGCTAGCTGCAGTGAAGCTAGTCGTAATGCCGGAGGCCCCAGCATAAGCTATAATATCTTATAATTATTTTACATAATACAAAAAAAAAAGAAAAGCAACAGCCGAAGCAGTAACTTGTAAAGCGATCTGTTGTCAAATCCAAAAAACTCTCGACACGTTAAAGCGGAAACGCGCAAAAGGAAACGACGTATGTAATATATCGATGACTCAATCGTATTTTTAAACGTGAATAATGCCTCGAGTTTCAAGCGATTTGAGCCCGTCAATGAACGCGGTAAATCGTCTTTTGTCGCTACAGTGATTTTTACACTATAATGTTGCCACTGTCGCTACCGCGTCTTATTGAAATTTCTTTAATCAAAAACGAATGGGCGAGAGACTTGGGGGAGGATGATGGAGACTTGCGTTGAGTCTGACGAGGAAATTTGCGGGAGCATCGCTTTTTAGAATCAATGCATCTACAAAAAAAAATGAAAAAAGCTTACATTAGTGTAAAACTTGCATAAACAGTCTATCAGATGATCTTTTAGATACCAAGTAAGCTAAGGTATTATATTATTATATTATTACTATTATTGTAATACGAAGACACTAACATTGTAAAAGCGGCTACATATTTATGTACTCCAATGAGAAAAACAAACCCCTGTGTTCCGGCTGGATTGTTCTTTCGTTTACAGAAAACTGAGTGCAAGTGATTTAAAACGCCTCGGAATTGTGCTCGTGAAATTTATTTCGTTCGCGCAAAGCCACTCGCAGTATTTTTGATTTTTCTTCGATTCTGTTTTTTTCGCCTTCAATCGCCGAACGTACTTTTTGGAAATAAAGCGAAGTACTTTTTCTTTCTTTTTTTTTACCGCTGCTGCGCCCGACTACTATTTTCTACGAAGACTATGCGAAATGATTGTTAGCCGCATTGAAACTTTTTTACTGTTTATTATCACACTACCGACTGATTTCTCCGAGCGTGAGCATCATGATTGCCATCCCCGTAAGCGATTTTTTTCTTCAAGATGTTGCTTGTTACCGGTAGAATTTTATCGCGGGTTTTCCCCCACCGCCTCGCGAGAATTCGAAAATCACGCCTGCTGACGAAAATTCCATGAGTTTCTTAAAAGGTGTAAGAGTTTTTCTAGGGAAGTTTCTCGCGGAGAGTCTCTAAAAAGCTTTGCAATTTTTCGAGGTTTTTGGAGACTTTTGGAAGCTTTGTGATTTGACATCGATGAGGATTTTGATTTTTAAAGGATTTTCAGAGAAACTTCCTCAAATATTTCACATTCGACACTTAATCTTCGATGACTGATTGTTTTGCTGCCATGGAAGTGAGTCTATGTAAAAAAAATTACAAGTCTTCGGTATATAAGCAATTTTTCAGAAATATATTGAAAATACAAAATGTGATTTGTAGTTTTTTTTTAATTTAGAGGTTATCCATAAATTACTTAAGGATTATTTTTGGAACTTAGTCCCCCCACCCTCGACGTAAGGATTTTTCTATAGTACGTGTATGTAACTTTAACACGGGCATAATATTAACCCCCTCCACACTCACACACCCACACACCATAAAAGCCTTACGTCGTTTATGGATGACCCCTTAGTTCTTAGGTATCTGGTTAATCATTTTTTTCAGATTGTCTTTTAGCGTGTCGGAAATTGAGTGACCTACTACGATTGAAATTAAAATTAAAATTGTGGCAAATTATTACATTAAAAAAAAATCGCATGTACAGCTCATATAGCTCAGCAACTATCAAGCCGGCTCGTGCTGTCGTAAAGAAGACAGTCTGAACGCGAAAAATGCGTCATGTAATTAATCTCTGTCAAAATAATCCATTTTTTAAAAATAAATGTAATAAATAACCATGGTTTTTAAATGAAGATTTGCATTATATTTTTCACTTTGTTTTGGATTTCCATATTTAATAAATAAACTTAGTCAGATGTTTTTCAACTACTCGGTACATTGTTTTTGAAACCTACTTATCTGATATTGAAGTGAATGGAAAGGTGAGCCTAAAAATCCTGTATTTTCAAAACAAATATTTATTTCGTAGACGGAATTTGATTATGAAATTTTTTTGAAAAAAATGTTCGCTTTTGATTATATCGAATAATCTGCTAAAACGAAAGAAGGTATTTGGGAGGATTTCGAAACAAAGAAGACAAAGATAAATCCTTAAATATTTTAAGAGCAGTTAAACAATAATTACGTGAAGAATATGAATGTGTGTGTGACTAATTTATACATTCTGACAATAACAGAGGCCTGCAAAAACTGATAAGAGTCAATTACTATTATACATTTATAGAAATGACGATGGTGACAATTATTTTAATAATCTTATGCATAATAAATACATCGAAGAGAAGCAGACCTTTCACGGTTTGTTAGGCGCCATGAACGTTCTAACACATATACAAGTTATAACATTTAATTATTATGATAGATCGTTTTCTTCATATTTTACATAGAATTAATTTGCTAACAATTAGTTAATTAATCTACTTAAAACAGTATTTCAATAGTACGAAGCTCAAATCCTAGTTGGTGTTTTCACTGCACGATGCGGTTATTAAAAACCTTTTCGAACACAGTTTACGTCATTTCAGAGAGAACACTGCATCAACACTGAAATTTATAGTTTGTACCTTCCAGAGAGAAAAAAAAACTTTCACCACACATGAAAAATATTGCCTTAGAGATTAAATATAAAGATTCTTCCTCGTGTTACAAAGAAGAAAAACGGTTAGTAGGGCACGAAATACAATTACAAAAGATTAAATAGCTTCTGAAGAAAATCAAGGCTAAGTTCGAAGTTTAAATACAAAAACAAAACAATTAGATCTCAACTTCGAAAGTGAAAAATAAGGAAAAAATTACTTACAATAAGCAGTAAAATACTGATAATTCTCTTTAAAATGGATCGCAAATCACTTACGAAATACTTTCAAAAAAATTCAGAGAAAAATAACTTTGGACTGGAAATCTTTGTGCATTATTTTGAAGCATACGCTTAAAAGTAGCTTAAAGTAAAAATATGTACAAATTATGTATGTACAGATCTTAAGCAAAAAATCATTGCATATAGAATACAAGAAAAAATGCTGAGTAAATGTAAGGTGCAAGATAACAATTGGTGACTCAAAAAATATAAGCAGAATTTATATAAGTCTTTAACAGTAGAGAATGGATTTAATATGAAAACTATAATATCAGCATCTTCCGGTCTTTCATTCTCAACACGTCAAGACTAAATTGTCTATACTTTATGCATTTCAATTTCAATTTAAACATTAAAATCAGAAAAGGGTGCTTCATACGGTCTGGCGCATTGCATTCACGATCACCGTGTCATCTTGAGTATTATGTCGCAAGTTTTGAATTCGAGAAACAAACTCACGAGATTCTCTCACATCGGTGGAAGTTTTGGTATAAAAAAAGTAAGATTCACGCTGGCTGTTTCCTTGAGAACTTTTCTCATTAGCGCGCAGTGGACGGCATTCGATTAATGTAGCAGCAGTAGCAGGCAGCCAGCGATTCCTTTCAAAAAAGATTTGGTTTCGTTGATCAATACGATATCTCTTTCACAAATATAAGTAATAAATCTACAAGTCATTTTTTTCCAAATGAATAATGGGATTCTAAACGGTTTAAATTTTAAGGAGTTGAATTGAAAACTCTTTAGTTTTAACGTCTATCAACATTGAAAATTGAAAATGTTTTTTTTAGCGTGTCTGCTTTTAATTTATACATTTTTAAAAAATATTGCGTAAACTCCTTCAAAATATCCTTTTCTTTTTCTCAAAGTAACAAGACACAACTTTTTATCCAAAAAAATTGCTCCTTTTTAATTTTACCTTATATTTGAACACTCCCTTATGTAAATTTTGGAATTGTTTTCAAATTATTATAATATTTATTATAATTGTTGAAATAAATATTAAAAAATTGTTGTTGGAATGGTTTTGACTTCAGGGTTCAATCATTCCAACAATAATTATTTTACAATTTTGTTCTCGAGGGTCAAAATAATCCCCCACTGATTATTTTTGAAGTAGTTTATTTTTATTTACCTCCTTTGTTGTTCAGACTTTGGGGGATTTTCTTTTCCTAATTTGATACTCTGCCTCGGAGAAATTAATCGCTAGGGTTGCGAGCCACCGCTACTGTTACTTGAACTTTCTTGACTCGCCATATCTGCCAATCTTCCCATTCTTCTTTCTCCAGTATGTCTGGTATAAAGAATTTAGTTTAGTACTGATCTGATTTAAATTTAATTTGTATAATTATTTCTATAGAGGTGATTGCAAAAATATTGACTATTTTTAGTCCCAGCCATTTTCCACATTTTCTTAAACTAATCAATTTTTTCTAATAATATCTTAATAAAGTACTTACATCAAAGCACAGTTGAGTAGAGTTTCAAAACTTTAGACGAATTCCTTTACGAATTATGAATAAAAAATATACCCAAAATGTCTGGTAACGCACCTGTCCTACACTACAAATTTAAAATGAAAAGTTGCTAAATAATATTAACAATGTTTGTTAAGTCTTTGTGATTCACAGATATCACTTATATTAAGATGCGAAAGATGATAATCAATAAAAGGGTTCAATATTTTAGAGTTAAGTATTTCAAACATCATTTCAAAGTCTATCCCAAAAGTTTCTTGTCTGGTCACGCAGCATCGCTATTTTTAAGGCCATCTTATGATAAATCTCGAAAATAATTATTCAAACTATTCATAATGCAGACCAAAATGGTTAATTTTAGAAGTGTACACTCAGTCCGATCGAATTTCCAATGTAAATTGTACCTTATTCGGGCACGCTTGGAAATAACGCAAATCGGTTGTCGGATTTAAAAACCGATTCCGATCTGATTCAAATATTCGAGAACCGATTTGCCCTGGAGCAACCTGTGGCAGATCTTTGTCGGAAATTCGATCCGATTGACTGCACACCTCTAGTTAATTTTATACGTACGAAGATTTTAGTATAGTTAAAAATCGATTTATCAACGTTGATTCCAAATAACAGTAAATCATATGTTCAAATCATGTTTTATAAAATGTCCAGCAACGCTTAATATTAATATCTCATACTATAAAATAAGAGGATATTTTGAAACGTTGAAGTCAAAATCAAATAAATCGTTATAAATTTTCGTTTTTCCCATATTTTAAAATATTTTCACCTGTTCGACAAATACATATTTTTGAAATTCTGATTTTTTATCATGGCCAAATGTCGCATAACGCCACCTCAGGTGGGAGATATTTCTGTTTAAAATGCATACCTATCACAATACATTCCTGGATATCTTAGTTTCATATTTTCATACTCTCTACGGTCAGACTTAAAACAAAAATATTTTGGCTGGTCTGGAAAGTTTTTTTATCTCGAAAATCCCATTGTCTAAAATGGTCAACTTTTTGGCAATCATCTATAGGCATTAAATTAGTATCAAATTATTTAAAAGATAAGGGTGAGTTGATATTTACTCTTTGCGGTTGAGAGAAGTGGAGTTTCTTAAATCCTCATTTTCCTCGGAAGAATAACGATTTTTCGAGCGATCGCTTGCAGGGAGAGAATTCGATTTTTCCTGATCAGTGGATCGCTTTATTTGCTCTGAGGAGGAATCGTTGTTCGTTATCATTTCATTTTCTTCCACTGGTAAGCAAGTTTCTACCATTGCCTCGAGACAATTAACAAATAACTCGGCACTTTCAGCCGTACGATTGCACTGAAAGGATAATAATAGTTTTATTAGAATTTGATAATAATTGGAATGTGAAGAATAATGACACCAGAATGTAATTTAGAGAATTTAAATGCAGATTTAAATTGAAAGCTTGAGCGAAGGAACTTACCTTTGTGTATGGTCCTGCGAATCTCCAAAGTCCACCAAAACCACAGCTTTGCAAATAATGCAATTGTTGTTGACTTGTATCCTCACAAGCTATCATATTTTGAATAATTGCTTGAACCGAACTTAGAATTGCTTGGTCGTGACAAGATGATAACACACTATTTATTTTAGCGTCGAGTAAATTGTGTCTGGAAGAAAGAAAAAGATATAAGTATTAAAAAGACTTCGAATTCGAAAGGTCCGAAGTAAAAAGTATCTACGTTTCAAATTATTCTCAATTGTGAACGTCAAAAATTAACATGATTACAATAATTAGAGTTAGATAGAATTAGGCTGACCAGAGCTGGTTTTTTTAATGTAGGACAAACGGACTTCAAAAAAGAGGACAAATTAGGACATAGGGTTTAACAAAAGAGGAAAAAAGTAGGACTAAAATTTTAATCCTACTTTTTTTAAAAACATTGAATTTCAACGTCACTTTTTGGAACACATACAATAGAAAATTTTGACACTTTGTTATTTTACAACGCTATAAGAAAAAAATTGGAGTAAAAATAAACTGGAAAATGAGATAAAAAATAAAAATATAAAAACCATCATCACATATATTCTAAAGTTTAAAAATTAATATTTTATAGGGCCTGAAATGTTTCATATTTCAGATTAAACTCCTTTTTTATGACAGCTCCCCCCCCCCCCCCATATACTCACAAGAAGAGTCCAAAAAAAATTCTTTAAGCTGTTTAAATAACAGACTTCACAGGTCAAAAAATACTCTAAAACAGGGGAAATAAGGAGATTTTCCGTGAAAATATGAGAATAAATTCTTTGAAATAAAATTAATTTAGGAACTACATTAAATAAATGCAATTTAAAACCCTTTTAACTCCTAAGGTGTCACGTAAAAAAATTAATTTTTCAACAAAATAGATGAATTTTTGACCAAATATTTGAATTTTAAACCAAAAAGATGAATTTTCAACCGAGAGGATTAACTATCTACCATAAAAAAGACAAATTTTCAACCAAATAGTTAAATATTCAACCAAAGAAAGGAATTCCCTACGAAAAACTCAATAGCTGATATTAAAATAAAAAAAGTTTTCAATTTTAAATCAATTCAGTTCAATTCAACCACAAAAGACGAATAATCGAAAAAATTGTTGAATCCTCAACCAAAACAGATTAACTTTCAACCAAGCAGTTGCATTTTAACCAAAAAAGATGAAATTTCTACCAAAAGAGATTAATTTTTAAACCAAAAAGACGAATTTTCTATAAAATAATTACATTTTTAACCAGAGAAATGAATTATCAACTAAAAAAATTATTTTCAACAAAAATTGGAGTAATTAAATTTTTAGTTAAAGAAAAAATTATTTTCAAAAAAAAAACTAATTTTGAACATAATATTCAAATTTTTAGCCAAAGAGATGAATCTTCAACCAAAAAAATTAATTTTATACCAAAATATGAATTTTCAACACAAAAGAACATTTTCAACCAAATAGTTCAATTCTTTACCAAAATAATTGAATTTTCAACTAAATAAGATCAACGTTTAACCGAAAATCTTCAGTTAAAAAATGAATTTTCAACGAAAAAAAGCTAAGAACCAACAAAATACAAAATAAAAGATCACTTTCACCGAAGAAAATTAATTTTCAACAAAGTAGTTTAACTTTCGACCAAGTCAAAAATACGAATTCTCAACCAAAAACATAATAGTAGATCTTTCAGCCGAAAAGCATGAACTTTAATATAAGAATAATTGAATTTTTTCATTGGGGCTGTATTAATTCAGTTCACATTTAAGTGGAAAACCAGAAAAAGTCGAAAAGATGGGAATAGGGGAAAGACTGTGAAGCACGCGATACATAAATAGGAATTTTTATAATTTATAGATTGGAGAATAATAGTTTAAATAAACATTGAAGTTCATTTGTTAATACTTTTAAAATATTTTCTTAGAAAACTGGAAATTTCGCTTAGAAAATAAAGTTAATTTTCCACTGCACACTTTTTCATTTCGGACTACACACTTTTAAATCCGGACTACAGAATGTGTGTCGGACTACGCATAATCTTAGGGCCTGATATTTTATTATTTTCTGTCACTTTGAATTTTGAAACTATAATTTCAATGAAGTACAAATTATCCATCTTTTTATAATACAAAATTCGGCTTGCCACTTACAGAAATAAAAAGGAATCATTAAAACATGAAATTATAAAATAATTTTTCATTACGCAACAATTTGGAATAAAACCACTATATTTCACTCAGGCAATATTTTATTCTATTAAAAAACTAAAAGATCCTATAGTTTCAAAAACCCGAACAAAGTGAAAAACCCTGTAGAACAAAAGTCGCATAATTCAAAAAGAGATCATGTCTGGCAAAATCCGGACGGATGGTCACCCAAGATAAAATGGAAATAAAACTCACATAACGGGAAAGACTTTTGGAAAGACTACCGAGGCTTCTGCGAGGTATTCGTACAATATCCTAGTTTCGTTTTCCTCCGTCGAGTATTTCACCAAAGTAGCCAACACAGTCAGGACTAGAGTCTGAGTTGAAAAGTCTGTAAGGACCTCCGGATCCAAGAGCACGTTGTTCTCGTTGCTCACACTGACTCTGGTGCTTCGATTCTGCATTCGAGATAAATAAAAAGTTTAATATCTCATTTTTTTAAATAGTTCTGCAAATGCGACTCTTAAACTACTAAACTCCATATATAAAACACAACTTTTCATAAAACACACATTGAAACTTATAAGTTAAGATTTAGGAAGATTTTAGCCAAGAATTCTCAGACGATACCACAGAACTCATCAAATTATTTCTGTGTCTGCTTTAAATTTTTTGAAGTTTTATTAATTAATGTCTCTCTATTAATAAAATAGAAATGAGTTTTTTGCACTTCATCTCTGAGATTCTTGATTGCTAAAGAAGCCAGTAATCGGTAAGTACCTTTGGCTCCAATTCATCGCTGGGCTTTGCTTCCTTCGTAGATGGTACCGAGAAAGATCGCTGCGTTTTAAATAAAATCCGGCCAGTCTTGTTAGTCGATGAGCATCATCGATACGATGATCGAAATGATGAGGTGTGACACACGTTAGTGATATTTTAAGAGATAACGATCCAGGTAAAGGCAGACACACACACGTATCAAACATAGAAAAAAAGGTTCACGCAAAAATTGCATTACTTCAAAGCACAAACCATTTCGCACAATTATTACTCCAAACAATCTAACTTGTTAATCCTCTAAAAACTCCTGCTTTATTCACAGTATAGAGTCATTTAAAATGGAATTTATAGTCGAGACCTTGAGCCTTCATTCTTTAGAGTTTCAAAATTTATAAATAAAGGCTTAAAACACTTTATTTCTCTATCACAATCAAAATCTCTACGTTTTCCATATTAAAATCAGCATGCCAAAGAATAATTTCCAAATTTTATAAATCCAAAAGAATTTTCTCAAAAATTCTGAGACATTTTGCCAAATAGGAAGTAATAAAAAAAACACATTTGCTGATCAAAATTTGATTTAAAAAAACCATGCATTTGTGATATATGCGATGAGTTCTTGACCCTTTTGCAAAATTATTTATATTTCTTACGACAATTTTCAAGACAATCTCTCAAAATAACAGAAACACGTTTCGTGCAACGTCCATCTAATCAAAACTTGAAATACACAATTACTTCAAGATGTATTCGTCGAGAACAACACAACAACGTTTGTATCCAAAAAAGGAAAGGAAATGAAATCAACAAAAATGGGGAGGAAGTTAGATCACGTTGCTTCGGATTTCAAATCCGATTTGCTTCAGCAAAACACAAAGAGGCAAATTTAATTGATGATTGTAAACTGAGTATACCTGATGAGAAGGATGCTGTTTCAGTTGACGTGCTTGTGTGATTGCTGATTGGTCCAGCAGATCCCAAGATTTTTGCCTTCGATTCGGTGGATTGTTGGGACCAGTTGGAACATCCTGAAAAAATTAATTGCGATAGAATTAATTAAAGATACAGATACTCGCATTTCATTGTTATTTCTATATGAAAGATGATTATTTTAATTAAATAAAACCAAAATATTTCCATTTATTTCCACTCATACAGAGTTTAATTAAAAGATTTATCGTGGAAATTTTTATTCTTTTAGCCATTAAAAGGTCTACCATGTTTTTAAAAAACATCTGGTATTTGATATTTGAGTAATTTAAATTGAACAATTTGACGTGGCTAAATGGCAAGGTTCTATCTTGAAATATGGACATTAAAAGGTTCTATTTCGAAGAATGCAAATTGAATGGTTTTATCTCGGTTGGCGAACTCCCAAAGCTTCGGAATTCTAAATAAATTGTTTTATAGAACCTTTCAATTTGCACTGTCCCAGTTAAAACCTTTCATTATGCATGTTTCGACATAGAACCTTGCCAGTTGGACACGTCAAATTCGAACTCATAATTAAGCAAAGTAGTTTTTCAAAGCAAATTATTTTAGAAAATGAGTGGAAAAAATATGAAACGTGTATTGCAGCTTAATAAAAAGTTGAACTACAAAGTCGGAAAGCATTACTGAGGAGGAAAAAGAGAGATTTGTTAGAGAGGTAAATTTTGATCGACAGTAAAAAATCTACCTTAGTTGGTCAAAACTTAAAAGGTTAAATATAACCAAATATCTCGTTTCCTCTTCAATAATGCTTTCCAACTTAGTAGTTCATCTTTAAATGAAGTCACAGTCCACGTTTCATATTTTTTCCGCTCATTTTTTTATAATTTTCCTCAATAAAGTTTACTTTGCTTAACTATAACTTCGAATTTCGCGGGCTCATATGGAAGTACGCGTCACGCGAGCGGTGCCAGCGGTAAACTTGGCTGAGTCTACGCACTACCAGCACTACGCAGTAATTATTCCTGTGTATTTTTAGTACTAGTATTCCTTAGTATTTTAGTATTCCCAGTATTATTAGTATTATAATGATTATATTAATTAACAGTATTAATAGTATTATTATTATATTAACTCTTATTAGTACTCCTTAGTATTTTTAGGTTATGTTAAACAATTTAGGTCTTTTGCGCAGCCAAGAGATGCGCCGCCAGTCCGCGGTCTGGCGGTAAATTCAAAAAATTGAAATTAAAAACAACGCAATATGTACCTAATTTATTAGAATAGGTTCCGAAAGTAATAATCTCAAAACGTTACAAGAACAAGAAAAAAAAACCTCTAGTCTATGTGTCCTTGAACAGGCTCTCGTAGACATATCGCATTTTGGGTGTGTATTTATTGACGTTTTGTAAAAGTGATTCCTAATTTTTAGGTAGAATTAGATCTGTTTTGTAATTATAATTTGTCGTAGAAACCTGCACGCGATTACGGCTAGTAAAACTACGAAGCTTCGTTTTTATAAGGGGCGGGGATACTGACCACTATACTACCGAAGACTATACTATCGCGGATGCAAACCACAAGCAACTGTACCGAACCAGGGGCGGCCCTAGTATTTTTCCGTCCCAAAAAAATTGAAATTCTTTTGCCCTAGAATTTTTTCAAAAAAAAAAAAAAAAAAAAAAAAAATGAAATTTTTTGTTAATAATAAACTCTTGACCCATCTTCTCTTTGTTTCGGGTACACACAAAATATCTAGCTTTCTTCTACCATATTGCATTCAAAAACTCTTCGTTTATTCTTTTTCCCCCGATTTTATTTTTTGTTGAAGCTAGAGAGGATTTTTTTCACTGACTAAAAAAATAAATAATAAATATTAATACACGCACCAGTAGACCAACAATAAATAACATCGGTGAAAATTACTCACCCTGATTAACAACACTAACATCGAAAAATTCTTTTTGTTTATGATTGTCAATTAAAGTGTCAATCCAATTCAAACCTACGTTATTTGTATTATATTGTTGTTCATAATTTTATAAAAGCACAGCCAATTAACATCATCTTGTATAAATGTGTAAATATCTGTATGTGAAACTTATCCCTAAAATGTGTAAATTTTAAAAATTCTTACCAAGCCGTGTGATATGAGAGTATCCAGAAAGTCAGTACTGCCTGAATCATTTCTACCAAGGGAATGTCTTATATGGCACCTGCTTCTTACTTCTTCAGAAACAGACACCAAAGCTGCAAAAGAATTTTGGGCATTAGAGACATTTTAGTTAGAATACGAATATAAACAGTAACATTGCAATAATAATGATTTTTGAAATTACAAGTTATACTATTACATGATATGGTACAATATTTGTGTAAAAGATATGATAGATCATTTATTTTAAGAAAGGAGCAGAAAATTTACCGGCAAGATAAGCAACACTTTCGGGTGTGACTTCGAACTTATCTCTTCGATAAGGTTTCGCGACGATTGCTAGCAACATTGTCACGACTCGAGCAGTTCTTGTGACAGTAGTCGGAGTAGGATGTCGATATCCTTTTAATAAATGACCAACGAGTGCAAAGTGAAAGTTGGATTTAAACGAGAGTCCAACAGCGTGGTCCAATTGCTTAAAATGCCACTCTAAAGGCTCCCGGGTCGACATCATCACTTTTTCCAGAGTCTAGAAATAAAACCAGAAATTCGATATTCCATTTGAAATTAACAGATGACCTAATGATATTCTCCATATTAAGTATTCCCCATTTTACAATCCCATAGTATCACCTTATCTTCAAAAGTTCCCTGGGAGTCGAGAGTATGCAAATTTTGCTCTAGAAGTGCTAAACCAGACGCATATAGAGAAGCCTCGTCCAACTGCAAAACCGAAGTTGCTACCCAGAACAAATACCTATGAATGGGTGATTCCTGCGAAACCAAAAATCAGTGATTAATTTTATAAACTTAAATTGTATATATGTTTAATTATAATTCTAAAATAAACACTAAAGAGAAACTCTTACAGGTCTGAGAAGAGGTTGCAGTCTCGTGAGACACATAACAATGGATTCGAGAAGAGTGATATCATTAAAGCTTTCAAGAGCCTTGACCAAAATTCTGAGTAGCTGTTTAATATCCTGATCAGTTATACTCTTACTGATACAACCAAAAACAATGAGAGCTCTCGGTTGCAAGGCAGGATTAAAACAAAAGGCGAAACTCTTGGCGAGAGAAGTCCAAGTTCTCAACCAATCACACTTCGGAATGTCTCTCATACAAGCTTCCATGATTTCCAGAAGGGCATCCGTTATCACTTCCAAACTAGTCAAGGAGAGTCTCTCTCGATCCTGAACCCCACCCATAGTCCTCTCATTGCCAAACCATTTTTCGTTTGAATTGCGGTAACTCGATCTGAAATCAGAATTCATCATTTGATTTGAAACGTTCGATTTCAAGTTGTGCAATGTGTTAAAGTGTCAATATTAATTACCTGAAGGCAGTCACAGCGGCAGACTTGACTTTGCTAATGCCAAACAACAAGTAGAACTTTGGCAGGGAAAATTCGTCCAAACTCATTCTTAGAACCCTGTAGGTGTCTTCAGAAAACGAAGGCGAGCTACAGGTACACAAAGAATGAATGATGTTGATGACCAAGCCGTGAGTGGAAGCCCTCATGCTGAGGCTTCCGGAGCAGACGAGGAAGGTCACCGTGTGGAAGAGATAAGGCAGATGTTTTCCCACGTCAAGACAGTTATTGAAAGAGAGCATCAGCAAGTATCGAGCCAAGATAGCAATATCGTCCCACATCATGTGTTGTTCAAGCAAAGGAGTTGGAGAAGTACAAGTTTTGTCTACAACCCGACAGAGTCTTCCAATAATCTTCTTTGCGACGAGCTGGACATTTCCAGAGGCTAAAGCGACTGCTGTGTCAGCCATAATTTCAACCATCGGTGATCCCAAACCATAACGAACACTCCGTTGAATAAAATTATCCAGGACAGTGTCTATCAAATCTGGAAGTCTCCCGATAGTACTCCAAATTTTTGCTTGAATACTCGGGTACATCTCAACCTCTTCTATAGTCAGGGTGATGAGTTTCTCCAGGATCTGTGTCACTTGTTTCTGCCGCTTTCCACCCTCGTCGTTCGGCTTGTAGAATCGAACCAGATTATTAAGCCAGGGTGTCATGTATTCCAAACACAGATGTTTAAGTTCAATCGTCGAGACTTTAAAACCCTCGATACATTCTTCCAGAAATTCGAGGGTCAAATGAGGATCGTTTGCAGCAAGAGTCTCGCTCAGATGTTTGATAAAGATCGTATTATTAGAAGGAATACAGAGTCCTGAAGTCTCAAGAAGTTGTCCTTCAATCTTCAGATCAAAAGTCGCTGTGAGTGCGCAGAGTTGATTGTAGGCAGCGGTTCTTAAATTCGGATCCGAACTGCCCAAATTCAAAAGAGCCATGTTCAACAGAGTTCCGGGAACATCCTTCGGACGAATTTTAGGATGAACTGACATTGAATCTGGTTGAGATAGCTCCCAGCGATTCCTAATATGAATTATGGCCTGGACGATACTATCGCAATCGTTGTGAATAAAAGACAAGGGGCCTGCTTCATTTGAAATCGTCAAGGTGAATTGATTGTCGTCCACCAGGCAAACTTCTTCAATTTCCGAAGCATAGTAAACATCGTTCAATAATACTGAGTGCGAGAGGACTTTGCATTTTTCCGCTGAGGTTATTTGTATAGCAGTAGGTCCCACTTTTATCGAGACTTTAGTATCTTTGTGCGACAATTTGAGTGCGCTAGTAAAAACTTTTAGGTCTTCATCAAGGGAAAGCGTTGCTCCGGGCAATTTTTGCTGCTCCGGATCGATTAGATCGTTCAGTCTTCCGGGCCCATCGACAAAAACCACCTTTCGGTTTCCTTTCAGAGGAGCTAGGATTCTGTCGTGGAATTTTGTGTACTCGCGAACCCAACTATTGCAATTGTAAATATAAGCTGCGTGAATATTCTCGTATGCTACCTCTGGCAGAACGTAGAACCACTTTTGCAAAAATTCGGTTCGGAAGCGGTTGTCGGAACAGGTGTGAGTGAAATCTACTACAAGTTCAAAGGGAGAGTGACAAAAAGGTTTGAGGGTCAGGATCACGTGGTATATCAAAAGATCTCCGTTCGTTTCACCGATCTTATAACGTCTTGCGATGTAATAAAAAACTGGGTATCCTTGTTTACTCGTTCCAGCTTGGTAGAAGATATTCAAGCTCTTGATACTTTTAAATTCTTCCTTCTCGTGCATATTGTGTTTCACCATTATCTCCTCAAAATTCGTAGATGACATGTCTATACTCGACCATCGAGCGTATGAAGATGAGAAGAGCAAGTGTGAATCGACTGGTTTGTGTTCAGGAGGACCGAGGTAGGCTAGCAAAGTAGCCATCTTGTCGAAAGGTCTTCTGCCCACAGCTTTATGGTCTCTACTGCTGCTGAGATAATCGCCTATCTTCTCTTGATGATTCCAAAGCAGTCTGTGTAATGCCAAAACGTTGGCATCCGAGACGAAAGACATCGGATGGCTCGCCTGGTCCACAGTTTCGCAGTCTGAAGCTATTTGGATAAAGAATCTTCTACCGATTTCAAAGTGAGCTCGCAGAAAGTCGTTGAAAGGCAGCATATGTTGTTCCTTGCTGAACTCTACGTGGTTTGCAATATTTTGTAAGATTTTCGACATGAGCATTAAGCCTCGTTTCACTTGCGGAGGTACTGGTTTATTCACGATTCCCATTTCCTGTGGCGAAACAATCGCTGGATTAATAAAGCGGAGGAATATTACTGTTCCGACTGCTCCAATGTTATTCTGAGGGCACTGTGGAAACCTTTTGCTTAGGACTTGGTAGAGGCAGTGACACATGGATCTTAACTGAGGTGGAAATCTAAAACAGAACCGTAATTATTACAATTATATGTATATATGTATATATTGTAGATTATTTCTGGGTGTTGCAATAAATCTATTATAGATGAAAAATATTTACCGATCAGCGGAAGAAACAATAGCATCAAAGACCTTCTGGGTCAATGCGATCAGGTTCCTTCCATTTTGTTCGATATCCTCATTGGCGTCGATTCTTGCACTGTCGACTTCAAATCCCGTAACAGGATCGTTAAGCAAAGGCCTAATGAGTGGCTCCAAGAGATTCTGAAGGTAACTAGCACCGTAGATTTTAAAGCAAAAGGCCATGATTTTGCTGCCGAGGCTGTTGCCTCTAAACAAAGTTTGCATACAATCTGAAACTTCGACTTCACGATAAAACATGTTCCAAAGAAGAGGAGAGAGCAAGTGTTTGGCGTCAAAAAGAGTGACAAAGACTCGAGCGAGCTCGTCCATCTGGTTGGTCGTAACAACATTCGCGAGAGCCATCGCTATCGGTAATTCTCCCTTGTCGCTTATCATCGTAACTAGTTGCACCAATTGTTCAAATCTGTCGGCTAAAACAGTTTCTGCAAGGGTGTCAAACTCAGTTCCTTGCTGAAGAATTTTGGTTAGGACTTCCATGAAAGCTGCTCGAGTTTGGAGGTCACGATTATATCCCAAGTCTGAAAATAAAGGCAATTTCAATTTGCATTGCGATAAATAAATAAAATCTAAATTTATATGTTGGTAATATGTACGTATAATATAGCTTACCGATCGAGTGCATAAGGCCACTGTCTATATTCGCACTCAAGAGATTGCTCATCGCTTGGATCGTAGCATTACGAAGAGTAGAAAGCTTCCCAGTCGTGAGTCTTTGCCTCGAAACCACTTCCTTCTCTTCAGCCGCTACATCGTTGCAATCATTTAATAAGTTCATGAAAAGTGTAAAATACTTGAGGAAGAGTTGAGACTTCGCTTCCATCAAATCTCCTCGATCTGATTCCTCGGGCTGAAGAGGCAATCCTCTCAATAAAGCTCCCACTGCTTCCATACAAGCTTGGTCCAAGTCCCTAGAGTACAAACTAGAATTTTAGGGGGAAAAATAAATGAAAATGTAATAATTAACAAATATAATTTAAGACCTTCTAAACTACGATAATATTTGACTCTCTTTACCTAGTGATGATGGAAACATCTCCACCGCCAGAAGGAGTAATTTGATGCGTAGTTCCCATGACCCAATCAGTAAGATACTCAACAAGTTTATTTCTAAATTTCATCTCTTGTCGAAAAGCCAAATCATCTCTTCTCTTCATCATGACTTCGACGAGTTGGCAAAGCTTCGTCTTGATGTGAATCGCATGAACAGTCATATCCAGATGTCTCACGTACCTCACAATCGCAAGCATCATTCCTTCGATACTCGTCATGCCGAGATATTCAGAAGGCTGATCTGTTTTCGAATCCAAAACGTTCTTCATAATGAATATCGTGTGCTCTATGAACTGTGTATTCACGTCCATGACAATAACCTGGCCCTGTTGATCGAAAAACTTCTCAACGATGCTCTTGATTTGGTCGAAAAGAATTGGATAGAGAGCTGGACTCATTTCATGCCCAACCAATTCCTTTACGTGCTTCTGAATCTGAGCTCCAAATTTTTCGTTGTTGCAAATCAAAAGTCGTAAGAGATTGAAAACGAATTGGGTAACTGGACAGTATTGAACTTCCTGGCTAGGATTTGTTAGGCAGGAAACTGAATCTTGGAGCTTCGTGGAACTTCTCTTTGGCTCTGGATTCGAAGTCATTCCAGATAAAGGTCTACTAGGTGATCTCCTTTGAAGACAAACACCGCCGAGAGCACAGAGAAATCCAGTCATGTTTGCCCATTCGTTTATTTGTTCTTCTAATTCGTGTTCTGAATTTTGGTGAGAGGCTCTTCGCTTCCCGGTGCTTCGGTGGAAAGATTCGACCTGGCCGTCTTCGGTTTTATTTTTTGGGTAATTGGATAACTGTCGTGAGGTCTGCTCCCAATTTCGAAAGGTTTCCTCCCACGCCTGGTGAAAAATGATTTTTAAATTAGATAGGACAATATGAAAGATTGTGAATACAAAATAATGGAGATTTTAAAAAAACTTTTATTTACGGGTTGAACACCATTGACGCAGTGCTCGATTTTTCTTAACAGAGCCATAATCCGTTTTTGCAAAGCAGCTCGACCTGAAATTTTCAATTTTTTGTTCAAATTATCGATTATAGACACAGTGTATAAAAACAAAAGATATAATAAAAATATAGCAAAAAGATATGTAGAATGGTAATTCATTAAAAGGGAAAGTGTGACAAAAATTAAGGGTATCGTTTCTTTTTCCCATTAAACACTCACCATGATTATGTTCATGATAATACATCCTACTTTCTCCGCTGGCTGTTGTGTAGAGGAAATATTTATTTAACACTTGTAAAATAACCGATTTTCAAAACCAATGAATTTAAAAATACTTGGATTCAAAATGGTCCCATGATCAGTCTATCAAATTTAAAAGTACTAATGAGGATGGAAATATTTTTCTGGAAAAAAACGTACATACCAGTAGTCAAAATAGTTGAAGCCTGAGCCAGTTCAACATATAAATGATAATTAGGTAAAAGACACGTAACGGCAACTTCGTCACTCCCGCAACGAATTTCAGCTTCCTCGCACAAAAGAGCGAAGCAGGACATCGCTACAAGAACAGCCTCCATATCAATACTCCACAGGTACATAAATAAAACCACCTGAAAAATTAAATATTTCATACATTGTATTCTCCCCATGAGTATTACGCATTTTGTGAATGACCCCTAATATAAACTAACCTCCAGTTTAATGTGCGCTTGTTTGCAAATAGCAATTTGACTCCCAACATTCGCGTAGTCTTTGTTCTGCGAAAGAAAACCGTTCCTACAAATAAGAACTTCTCGCAACCACTTCAGAATATCAGTATAATTAACAATCTGATGCTGCGTCAGCTTTTGCGAGATGGAAAACAAAACCTGGGAACTAACATCCCAGAAAGTGTTGATCGGCGCTTCTGGATTCCACGCCTTAATTTTGTCCGGATGGTGCAAAACCAAAAGCGCCTCCATCGCCTCGTGTGCAATATCTGGCATCGTTGGTTGATGAACAAGCGAAACCAAACCATTTATGAGTTCTAATGTAGAACTTTGTATTTCGTGACCCGCTTTACCTTGATTCTAAAATCAAAAGAGAAACAATTTTTAGATTTTTAGAGGAAAAGCGAATGCAAGGAAGCAGAAAACAACTACTAGTAAAAACTAAACTCCTACATTTAGCATCAACATGGGATCAGCGTGAATTAATCGGACCATCCAAAGAAGAAGATTTCTATAACTAGAAACTTCTTCTCCCCTATCTCTATATTTATTCTGCTCCTTGCCCTTAAGTGTTAAACTCTGAATCATCCGCAACGGAGTGTGCGATATGTAACTTTGTGTAACTTTATTTAAAGCGTCAGTAAACATATTTCTCAATTCGGCACTGCGAGAGTAAACCAAATCGATTTGAGGCCACCATTGTAATCTTGGCTGAGTAACGATTCTGCAAAATAAAAGGTAATAAAAAACAGTTCAACTGGCTTAAAACTCAATTAAAAAGGATAGCAACAAGATTTACTTGTATAATGAGCTGACTAGGACGAACTGATAAGTCGAAGGTGAGTTCAGGTTTAAGCAGACTTTAAGTACTTCGTTGTTATGAGGTTTGATGCGGAAGCAACTAACGAAACAGTCTATCATTAAATCGATGTCCTGAGCCACGCAACTCTGTCCACGTGAAAAGGGTTTGCAGGGATTAAAAAGTAGGGAGGTCAAATCACTCATCACGTGTTGTACGAGTGTGAAAATCACATTATTGGAATCCAAATTGCTAATATATGTCGAGGCCTTGCATAATTTAACACAAGTGACTGCAGCAGCTTCTACAAGTTGCCTATTCGATCCTCCATGCATTCCCAGTCCTTTTTTCACACTATCGATAAACGACTTTTTTTTCAAGTGCTTTGGCGAACAGGGCGCGCCCGTATCGGCGTTCACAATTTCCTCCAAGACTTTAGGCGAGAGGATCAGTAACATAATTTGCAGAGGCCAGACAGCGGCGGCTCGTCCCTTTTTATTATCCGCGAAAGAGTCCAAAACGTCGAACAATTCTCCACAGGCCTTCCCCAAATCTTCGTTCGGCCTCTTTTGTAAATCTGCGAATTCGTGCGGATAGGTATCCATCCAATTCCAAACCGCCTTCTCCAGAGAATTCATCAGGACGAGATGAGCAGACTTTTTCAGCTGACGGAACTTTTGGATCGTCTCTGAAAAATCAAGTTAGAAAAGACATTTAGAAAGATAAGGTTAAGATTAAGGTTAAGGCTAAAAAAATTGTTAATTAAGAACAAACCGTTTAAAAGTCTTGTAAGCCTTTGAACGTCAACATTGATATGTTGAATGAGTTCGATGTCGCTGTAATCTGGATTTTCCTCGCTACTAACGGAAAGTTCTTGCAGTCGAGCAGAAATTCGGTTGAAGACAGCATTAAAGAAATTTAAGCTGAGAGCGAAGAGAACTTTGCTAGCTAGATTTTTTAGATGAGCGTTTTGAGGACTGTCATTTGGAATATCTAGAAAATAATAAATGTTGAGGCAAATAGGAGAAATAGATCATTAACAAATTAGATTGGAATTAGACAAATTATAAATAAGGATGGTACCGATGAACTGGCATATTTCTTTGAGCGTTTTTTTAACGTTCATGGCCTCTTCATATTTCGTGGTATCTTTAGGCTGATTAGCGAGACATCGTTCTAAGGTATCTAATACTATGATGATGGATTCGTAGCAGTTTCGATCTTGGTCTGTGGAATGGAAAGACCGTTGACCTCCTGTCGAGGGTACCATTTCGTTGACGCGTTGCAGCATCTTCGTGAGGCCAGATATTACGAGAGAAAAACGGTAACGAGAAATTTTAATCAAACATTTTTTGTTCTTTTCCTCGTTCAGCCGGGAGTGTGTGGTCTGCGGACCAGTTCGACATGGCAACTGAAAAATTAATATAAAATTATTGAGTTTTGCACTTGGTTTTTTTAAATCTTAAGTACAAGATTGAAAACGGTACAAATTTTTGTTTTATATAGTACTCAGGCCTCACAGTCCCTATGGGATAAAAAATAGGATATAAAGGGTAATTTTTTCACGCATGAGAGGGAACCTTTTTTACAAAAATGAAGTATGATAAAGAAGTTACTAAAGGCAGTAGATTTTTTTTCATATGTATAGGTAGTCAATTTTCTGCTTTTAAAATTAATTTTTTAGCTAGCTTTGAAAAATCTTTTAAGCAGCTAAGATTTCCTACTGCTAAAAATAAAGTAGAAAAAAGTTAAGAACAACTGAAAGAATAAAAAACAGATAAACAGCAAAATTTGAAAATTATCATTTTTGTGTTTATCTTTTTTTTATTCTTTTAGCTTCTCTTAATTTTTATCTACTGTATTCTTATCAGTAAGAAGTTTTGAGGTATTGAACAAATTTTTTAGACATATATAGTTGTTCTACTTTTAATTAATTCGGAATTTAAATTTTTTCTCACTTATTCTGTTAGTAAAACGTTCTCAAGTATTTAAAAAAAAAATTCCGAAATAACTATTCGGAAAACCTGCTGCCTTTTTGTTTCCTGAGGACTTGACATTTTCTCCATGGTATTTTTATCCCCAGAAAGGCCTCAAATAACGGAAAAACTTCTGCAGTCATTTTTAAAGGGGTTTTTGAAAATTTTTCTTGAAAACAGTGGTCTGCCAAATATGAAATTATCTCTTATGGATCAACATACATATGAATATCTGTCAAAATTTGAAGTCACTTTTCGGACCTACAAAAACGTTGTAAAAAATTGGGATCCACGAAAAATAAAAATTATGATAATAAGCATTTTTTCATGCACATTCTGCTAACGCTGATTCTGTGTCCTTTTTATCAGGAATTTCAGTTTTGAGTCTCAATTTGAAATTGCTACAATTTGGATGTCTTCAGTTTAAACTTGTTTATCAAAGTCGAATATTTAAATCTAATATTATTCAATTTTTAATGTTTCAAATTCAAAATTGTTTAATTCTTTTGATTGTATCTTTCTTTTGAATTCAAAAGAATTCGATGGAATTTATAAGAATTTCAGGTGAATTTTAATGAATTGAGGGTAAAATCGTACGAATGTAGAATTAATTCAAAACAATTCAAGGTAAATTGAAAGGGATTCAAATGAATTGAAAAAAGTCCAAAAAATCCCATTGATTTCAGTACAATTGGAGTGAATTTAGAAGAATTTAACCAAATTTAAAAAATTTAAAAAGTATCCATCAAATTGAAAAAAAAACACGAGTGAATAGAATTCAGGACAAATTCAAAAAAAAATTCAGTGAATTGAAAAAAATTCAAAAAATAAATAACGAATGAATCAAATCAAGGTTGCTACAAAATCCCAATTTCGAAATTCCCTGACTTTTTCCTGACTTATTTTTCATTTTCCCTGGCCGTTATAAATTTTTTCTTCACGTATAATAATAACCTTACACCTAGAAGATCAATAATGTTAATGTAAAAAAATGTTTCTTTCTAAATTTATCTCAAACACTTTTAGTGATCCCTGACCTGTAGCAACCCTGCAAATAAAATTCGAGTGAATTTAGAGGAATATAAGGGAAATGAGAAGAATTCAATGAAATTGATAAGAATTCAAGTGGACTTAAAAACAATTCAAAACAATTAAAAAAATTCATTGAATTCATTAATTTTGGAGTAAATTTGCAAAAATTAAAGGAAATTTATCAAAATTCAGAATGAATTCAAAACAAAAAATCAAAAAATTCCATTGATTTCAGTAAAACTGAAGTGAATTTAGAAGAATTCAAGGAAACTGATCAAAATTGAAAGTGAATTTTTGAGCTATTTAAGTGAATTGAAAACAATTAAAAAATATATAAGAAATTCATTAAATTTGTAGTGAATTTGCAAAACTTCAAGGGAATTCAAAAGAATTTAAAACGATTCAGGAAAAATGAATAAGAATTCTGGCTGAATTTCAAATGAATCGAAAGAAATCCAAATTATTCTATTGATTTTGAATGAATTCAGAGTAAATTTAGAATAATTTAAGTGAATGGAACAAATTTTTTAAGATTAAAAAAAATCCATTGAATTCAGGTAAACGGCAGTGAATAGAATTAGTGAATTTAGAGAAATTCAGGAAAACGAGGAGAGTTCGAAGAAATTCATAAAAATTCTAGGTAAATTTAAAGAAAAATTCAAGTGAACTAAAAACAATTCAAAACTATCTTTAAAAAATTGAATTCATTACATTTGGAGTAAAATTAAAAAAATTCAAGGGAATTCAAAACAATTTAAAAGAGTTCGGCATGAATTAATAAGAATTATGGATGAATTCAAAATAAATTGAAAGAATCTGAAATATTCCACTGATTTTAGTAAAATTGGAGCGAATTCAGGAGAAAACAAGGATATTTCAGAGAATTTGATGAAATTCACAAGAATTTAAGATCAATTAGAAGAGGCTTCAGAGTGAATTTAGAAAAATTCAAGTAAATCAAGTAAACTTAAAACAATTCAAAATTATTTTAAAAAATCATTGAATTCCTTAAATTTGGAATGAATTCAGAAGAGTTCAAGGAAATTCAAAAGAATTTGATGAAATGCCTAAGAATTCCAGGCGATTTTAAAACACTTTAGGGTGAATAAAAAGAAAAAAATCAAAGAAATGCACTGAATTCAGTAGAATAAGATGAATTTAGAAAAATTCAAATGAATTCGAAATAATTCAGGGAGAATTTAAAAAAATCAAGATAATTCAAAAGAATTCAAAAGAATTCAGGATGAATTAATAAGCATTCAGGTTGAATTCAAAATAAATTGAAAAAATTCAAAAATCCAAAATATTCAATTGACTTCAGTAAAATTGGAGTGAATTTAGAATAATTCAAAGGAATCCCAAAAAATTCTATGAAATTCATACGGATTCAAGATGAATTTAAAATAATCAAAGTGAATGGAACAAAATTTTTAGGATCCAAAAAAATGTCATTGATTTCAGATAAACGGGAGTGATAAAATCAGTGAATAAGAATCTGATAAAATTTATACGAATTCAAGCTGCATTTAAAAGTTTTCAAGGTGAATTAAAAGAAAATTGTAAAATCAAAAAAGATTGGAATTCAAGGAAATTCCAAAGAATCCAGGGTGAATTTTAACGAATTCAGGATAAATTCATAAGAATTCAAAACATTTGAAGTTAAATTCAAAAGAATTCAAATGAGTTGGAAAAAATGTTTAAAATCCAAAAGATTCCATTGGATTCAGTTGAATTGTATTGAATTTAGAAGAATTCAAGGGAATTCAAAAGATTTTGATGAAATTCATAAGAATTTGAATGAATTGAGCAAAAATTTTTAAAATATAAAAATTTCCATTGAATTGAGGAAAATGTGAGTCAACGGAATTCAGAGTGAACTAAAAAAATGTAAATGAATTGAAATTTTTTTTGAAAAAACCAATGAATTAAATAAAATTCAAGTGAATTTGGAGAAATTTAAAGAAAATGAGAATGATTCGATGAAATTCATAAGAATTGAATGTGAATTACAAAAAGTAGTGATTATATAGACCTTGGGTTCTCTGTTTTAATTTAATCAAAGAAAAGTGACTAACGTAATATTTTCATTTGAAAAAGTGACTATGGTGACTTATCTTAAAAAAGTGATTTGAGAAAAAATAAGTGTACTGTAAATCTTTGTAATTTAAAATTGGTTAATTTGCACAATTTGAATTTGGACAATTTAACCCGTTTAAATTTGAAAAGAAGCGATGGGGGAGGGGGGATTAGCGATCCATGTAGTTCTGAGTTTTGCTTAAATTAGGCCAGCTCTCTTATTGGAGTAGCACTGATTTGACGAGACGATTCAATGGCAACAATTGCAGGCACTGTCAGAGATCACCATCAAACGTTGATCCATGTGTTGACTGTTGCGAACGTGTAAACATTTTCATTCATGCATTCGTAAAGCCCCAGGAGTGGGGCAGGAGGATCCGAAACATCAGCCGCGATTGGACTGAACACGGAAGTATGAGGGGAGGAGGTGGAAAGACGAGACTATACGCACTACCACAAGGTCAAACTGCATACAAGGGCACGAGCAGAGGGGGAAACGGGGAAAATCTTAAAAGAATTTCTATGAATGGATCTTTCAAAAACATACTCTGTGAATAAGAGCTGATAACGAAGACCTGCGATTCTAATCGGTACTCTCATCGACTTCACCGTGACTGAACCACATGACTGCAGGACGGAGAGGGGAGAAACAAATGCTCCAAAATCAAAACACTCGAACCAAAACGAATTAGAATCTCACGACACGTGTATTCTCTTTGACAAAAAAACGATTTTCAAGAGATCAGGGCGGGTCTACTTTTTATCAGGGGACAGCAAATATTTTTTGAATTATTTAAATTTAAATTAGCCTAGAGGAATTTTTCGAATTTTTTTTTTATTTTCAAATATATTGCTTACTCTTGAAAATGAGAAAAGGAAGAGAGAAAATTGAGAAGATTTATCTTGCAACACAAGACTTTTGACACTGACTTGTTACGAGGGGTTTCTTAACCTCAAAATCGTGAATCACATCCTTTATGAAAATTAGTATAATTAAGGATCTACAAAGTCTGAATTCTAAAAATAAAAAAAAAGCCAGAAGAAAAATACTCCTGGAAAATAAGGAAGGTAGTTTTTGAGGTGATGAAGTAGGAAAATATAGGTAGAGTAATCGTGTACCTGGTCCTCGAATCGCGCAATAAGCGCATTCGCCCACTCCCCCGGCTTTTGCGTCCCCATCCCGATCCGTTTTTCACCGGTGATTCATTGATGAAATGTCATTATAATTTTTTCGGTTTTCACAATCTAGGTTATCATAAACACCATCAACACCCTGGTCCCTGGCCCGCGATCAGGACGTCGACTGCCGAACGAGCACTGTGATTGGACGCGAAGAACGTTGAAGTTAGAAAGAGCCAATGAGGAGGTTAGGTGAGAAGAAAATGAATTGTCGTCCCTCCCCCACCAAGGGACCTGCCATTCATAAAGAGCGATTCAGATCTTGACACTCCCTTCCAGGTGGAATGATCGGTCGATACGTGCTGAAAATTCCTTCAATGAAATTCAGTGGAAGCCTTCAAAATCTGTTTGATTCATCGAGACTTTAGCTAAAGTAAATTTACATTCACTAAGATTCTTTAGATTATGTTCTTTTAATTAATCTTAAACAAATATTCAATTAGTCGAATTAAGTATTTATTTATTAATTTAAAATTCATCCAATCATCTTAGGCTTAGGGGCCATGCATCCATAAATTACATACCAGCTTTTTTGGAAGGTGGGGGGGGGCAGGCAAATGTTACGATTTGTTACATGAGGTGGGGGATTAGATACTGTTACGTAATATTTTTAACAAATCTATATAGGAAATCCGTGTATCCAAAATTATAGTTTATAACCAGTAGGACTGTCACAGCCTAATTCACTTGTAAAAAAATAAAGAAGTAATTTATTTCGACCGAAACAGTGAAAAATGACTAATTTCTAACCTAAGAAGCGACTAAAATTGACTACTAAGAATGTTTATAAGAATTCAGAATAAATTCAAAATTATTCAAGTTAAAGTCAAGAGACTTTCATGTTTTATATGAAATTCGAGTGAATTTAGAGGCATTTAAGGGAAATGAGGAGAATTAGATGAAATTCATAAAAATTCAAATGAATTGAAAACGAATCAGAAATATTTTGAAAAATCATTGAATTCATTGAGTTTGGAGATAATTTAGAGAAATTCAAGGGAATTCAAAAGAATTTAATAAACTGCTCAAGAATTCAAAGTAAATTAATAAAAATTCATTGTAAATCAAAAAAAGTATATTGAATTGAGTAGAATTCAAAGGAATTCAGAGAAGATGAAAAATTTAGAGAATTCAAAAGGATTTAAAAAAATTTAAGATAATTTAATAAGAATTCAGGGTGAATTCAAAATGAATTGTAAAAATACAAAATATTCCATTGATGTCACTAAAATTGGAGTTAATTTAGTAGGATTAAAGGGAATTTAAGAGAATTGAGGGTAAATTCCAAATGAATTCAAATGAATTGAAAGAAAATACAAAATTTCCATTTATTCCAATAAAATTGGAGCAATACTTTTGCAGAAGAGATTGATAAAATCCATATAAATTCAGTATGAATTTGAAATATTCCTAGTGAATACAACAAAATTGGTCAAAGTAAAAAAATTTTTATTGAATTCATATAAATGGGAGTGAATAGAATTAGTGAATACGAATGTGATAAAATTCATAAGAATTTAAGGAGAATTTATAAAAAACTGCAAGTGAATTGAAAAAATTCATTACATTTGGAGAGAATTTGGAATTTAATTTGGGATTCGAGGAAATTCAAAAGAATTTGATGAAATGCCTAAGAATTCAAGGTGAGTTTAAAAGACTACAGGTTAAATTTAAAAGAAACAAAAAATCCATTCAACTGAGTGGAATTCAAAAGAATTCAAGGAGAATAAAAAATTATCAAGAGAATTTAAAAGAATTTAATGTAAATTAATAAGAATTCAGAATGAAATCCAAATGAATTCAAATAAATTGAAAAATTTAACGTTAAGTGATTTGATCAAAGATTTGAGAAAATTGTATAATTTCGTTTAATTAAATTTTATGAGCATTATGTACTTTCATACACATTTTTCTCACATAATTAAGCAAATTTTAAGGGATTTACATAATTTTCAAAAGAATTATCAGGATTTCAAAAGATTGCAAAGATTTCAAGAGATTCCACGAGATTTCATGAAATGTGTACACCAGATTTCAAAAATGATTAACTCATCGACTCTATATTTATTGGACGTATGTCATACATAATGAAAAATGAATAAAATAAATAATGATATAATGTATAAAATATTGTAAAAAGTATTTTTTCAGAGCCACAACTGGTTTCAATTAGCATATTTAAAAAAATAATAATTAGAAAGAAGAAACTTAGGTAAGAAAGGTTTTGGATCCCCCCAAGTAAGGATTCGTAAGATTTCCCAGATCTCGCCCCCTCCCAAAGATAAGCCTCACGTAATTAATTAACGCTCCCTACGTGAGAAAGATATATATTACAATAACCACCCGTAAAAGAATGCTAAACACAGAAAATAATTTGTATAGTTCATTTTTATTGGGGTAAAGGTAAATTAAACTCCACTCTTTTCTTTTTACAACACCAGAAAAGCAAAACTTTTGCCATAGCAATATACACAAATGTCTATTTCCTTTCAAAGATCATGAATATGCAAATAAATACTCCACAAATGTTTACTAGACGAAGATCTAACATAAACGTAAAATTCTAATGTTTTTAACATTTTAAACCTAACGAATTGATTTACATTTAAGGGCACATGAGGCAAAATCGCACTCAATTCTCTCTCACTCCATTGAGTCAGGTACAAATTTATTTTAAAATTTTCTAAATATGCAAGAAATTACATTTCGCGTTATAAATTGACTGCGGTCTGCACTAATAAAATATATATTAATTAAACAAAGTAAATAAACTCGCAGATATTTCATTTTGATTTTCACATCAATTTACATCAAACCAGACAATTATACTGTAGTAAAAATACAATACTTTGTAAAAAAGTTGCTCCTTGCAGGACAGTTGATTAAAAATTGAAAGCAATCTTAAACGACCTGTTAACTTGATTCTGAAAATTTATTTAAAATTATTTTAAAAACTGAGACTAAAAAGTAAAAACTACTCCCGGAACAAAAGGAACTTTCCAATTTTTTTGCAGTTACTAATCTAATTCGAATAATTAATAAATATTAAGTCTAATTCAACACATATTTTACTCGTTAGCACACGAAGAACAAGACGAGTTTAAAAGTATGAGGACTAGAATTAATTTTCATGGCATGCCTCCTTGTTGAGGAAGAAGCTCTTGGTTATCACAATTCCAGCACTAATTTCAGTGCATTCCTGACGAATTCTCAGCTAGATTTTGATTTCTGTGACTTAATTCGTCTTCAGTTATCTGGATCACAGCGCTTAGAGTTTCTAGATCGCGACGACGATGTTTTTCGATGGAGTGAACGCTCTTCGGATCCAAATCCGAAATTCGTACACTCACGGCAAACTTAAGATTCTTCGAAATTTGTATCAAGTTTTCCTCCGGAACCCTCCTGGATTCATTTCTGTAAAAGATAAAAAGCATGAATAAATTTACCTAATAATACGTATTATATATCAAATTAGCATATATCTTACGGATGAATCTCTTTAAAAGCGATAAGTATCGAGCAATCCCTCGCTGTACGAAAAAGAAGATAATTTTCCAGAGCAACTAATTGTTCCTCAACCGGAAAATTTTCTATTATACTTTTGTCTTCAGCGGCGAGGCTTTCCCGAAATTTTTGTTTATTGATATTTCGATGATTAAGGATCAAAATTGGATCTTCGACAGATCTTTGCACCTCCTCCTCGTTTATATCTTCTTTCACGGAATGATGTTCATCGCTAATTAGCAGAGATTTCTGAAACAAAAACAATAACATTTCATTCAGACTAAGATTATATGTTGAAATTGTTATTATTGCCATCTCCACACGTTTAGATAATCGAAAATAAGAACTAAGAATGGTCAGAGAATAAAATGCAATTTCAAACCAAGCGGAATTCGTAATTCCACTTTTTGACCTAAATATTATGTATCTCAACTCAGTAACTTACTATGCTCTTAGCCAAATGTGTCCAGCGTGGTACATTTTCCCGAGATTCGTAAATGTCAATTAGACTGGAATAGATGATTTCGTTGTCGAGAATTGGCGAGAATTTGGAGAAGATCCAATAAACGACGTTGGCCCCGTAGCGGTGTAGTCCCTGCATTTCAAGAATTCGTTTCAGGACTGAACCCTGCGGCAAACCACTACTTGTCAAATCGCATTCCTAAAAAAAAGAGATTGCATTTTAATAAATTTAAAGAAGTGGGTTAAAAAAAAACTTTTCCTCAAAAATTGTTGTTGAGTTGTGAAACAAAAAACGGTATATCTATGTCCTGCGTCATATCTCAAAGTTTCAGCACAAAAAATATACTTTTTTAAACCCTGAGGAAACTAAAATAATCTGACACGTGACCGGAGAATCGAGAAAATTGATAAATGACCGGAAATTTTTTTCCATGAAAATAAATCTCAGACAACAGTGGCAAGACACAAATTGATGGTCATTGCCCAGTGACTAGGTTGAGTAACCACGCTGAATATTTTTTTTTTATATTATTACACCACTAGAAATCACGATTCGCGTATTATGCGGCCTATGCGCGCAAGAAGTTTCTTATTAGCAGTCAAATTTTCAATATAAATGTAAAATGTTTCAGAGTTGTCTCTATAACAAAAATTTTTGGTCATTTCCGGATTAGCAAACATTTTTCCAGGTCATGAAAATTAACAAATTCAAACTTCCAAACCTGAAAAATTTCTCAGTTTGAATATTGAATACTGAACTACAAAATCAAAGCACTCAAAGTATCAAAACTCTTCTGAATTTAAAGTGTTTAAAATTTTAAAAAATAAAATAAAATTTGTATTCATAAATTTATTTAACTTTTAATAATGTAAAATTAAAAATTAGAGTCCCTTTATTTCCCAACTACTATCTACTTTGGTGATTTAAGTAATAGCTCAAAAGTACTTTCTCGTTTTTTTTTTAAATTAAAAAATAAAAAAGTTATGCAGTTTTTTCTGTGTCAGGTCCGCAGTTTTTTGGGACGCGCCGTTCATTGATAAGGGTTTTCTCGCAAGTGGTTTCTTTTTTTAAGCGCTCCTTTCACGATTCAATAGTGCTAAATAATAGCTTGAAAGTAATTTCTTGTTTTTTTTTTAAATAAACAAAATTAAAAAGTTATGCAACTCTTTCTGAGTCCAAATCGGCGTTTTTGGAACGCACCGCTCCTTGCAGGTGGTTGCTTCTTTTAAGATGTTCCTCTCACGGTTCAATAGAGCTAAGTAATAGCTCGAAAAGAATTTTGTTTAATTAAATGCGCTAAAGTTAAACAGTTTTTTGTGTCTCCTGAAAAATTTGGGTTCTGGTACTTACGCCCTTATGCTCAGGAACCCTTAATATATTATTAAACAAATTTTTAAATATTATAAGCTAAAAAAAATTTTGAAACAATAAATAATAATAGATAGTTTCGAACTGAAAGCCTTTGAAATTAAAAAAAATATATATTGAACGATTTTGAATTGAAAATGTTCCAAATAAAACAATTTTACATCAGGTAAAATTTTGAAAAATGGCAATATTTCCAATCGAGTTAAAAAGAATGGAACTTGTATCATCTCTGAATAAAAGCGTTTAAAATTGAATAATTTGAAATTGGACACTTTTTCAACAGAAGCTCTCACAAAATAAAAAAAATTCAGACTGAAATTTTGAAAACTGGAAATTTTATTAGAAAAAAATTGAAATTGTATCATTTTCAATTCCAAGCATGAAAATTGATCGCGTTTATTTTGAATTAAAGAATCTCGAAATTGAATGATTTCATAATAAAATTTCGAAAATAGGTCAATTTGAATAAATTTCAATTCAAAACGATTAAAATTTGACAATTTAAAATTGAAAACTAAATTGAATGTTAAAGCTTCTGGAATTCTAGAATTTTATATTGTTATTGCCGTAAAATCACCTAACTTCGCACACCTATTTTTCTTGGATTTATACTTATTTTTGGAAAACAAAATTGGGTTCTTACGTCATTTCTGACTTTGGACTCAAAGTTTTTATTGCTTTTATAATATTTGGTTATGAAGAATCAAAAAAATTGGGTGTCCGAAGTTTGGGCTAATGTCCGAAGTTAAGTGATTCTACGGTACATAAAAAAAATTATATTTTAACATTGAATTTGATTAGACAAATTCTTCTGATCAAAAAATAAATTCACTGTCATTTTCACCGTTCAAAATGGAAAATTTTTCAATAATATACCTTTAAAACTGAATTTTTCTAAAAAAAAAAAAACGTTTAAAATTAAGTAATTTCAAATGGGAAACATTAAAAATGAAAAAACTCTACTACTAAACGTTGTAAATTAATCCAATCCAAACTTCATTTAAAATTGAAAAACTTTTTAATTACCAAAAATTGGGATATTAAATTTTTTTTATACTCTACCCCTTTAAAATTTTAATTATTTTAAGTAAATTTAAATCGTACAAAAATTAACAATTTTCAAATTGTTAATTATACTTCCAAAATTTAACCATTCAAAATTACAGAGATTATTCAATTACTGAGGTATCAATTTCAGATAGTTCAATTTTTATCTATTTTAATTTAAAACAACACAATTTTTAACTTCTTAATTTCACATCGTTTAATTTACACTTCATTCAGAATTATTATACATTCTTGAAATATTCCAATCAAATATTTTTCAATTTTAAATGATTGATTTTTTAAAATCTTCAACTAAAAAAATGAATTCAAACTTGAAGCCTTAAAAATTGAATAATTACAAACTTCGCTGAAAAATTGAAGCACTTAAAATAAGGATCTTGAAATTAAGTCGTTAAAAATGATTGATTTTCAAATTTTGCATCGCGTTTTTTAAAATTCACTCATTTTAATCTAAAGTGCAAAATTAATAACTTGAAAGTCAACGATAAAACATTTTCATACAAGGGAAACAACTTCACGTTGCTTCAAATAGGAAGAAAATTTTATAAGATGTCAAATTGGCGTATACTAATCATACTAATAAACTGTCACATTGACATGATAGAAAAAGTCGCGAGACAAAAACACTCAAAAAGCGAGCGGAAACATATGAGCTTCAATGTGGACAAAGTGAATGAATGAATTTGAAGATTATTATTATTAATTAAACCAAATCCCTCTCGGGGTAAGCGCAAAATCAATCTTTTTTATTTATTTTGTTGTACATTTATTGCACATTTTTCTCTTATGAGCAGGGCTGCCACAGACTAATGTATTTAAAAAAAGTACAAAAAGTGACTAAAAGTGACTACTGTTCACACAAAAAATGAGATGAAATTCTATTGCTGAATTCGTGGTTGAATAGTTGAATACCAAGGTTATAATTGCTCTAATTCATTTTGCAATTAATGTCAGACAAATTGTATAATTAATTTTATCACAAGCTAAATAAGGGTCATTCTATTTTATTTTGCTGAAGTCGGTTGCGGTCCAATTTTTAACAAATTTTTATATTTACTAATTAATACCTAATGTTTTTCAACTTATTTACCACATTAATTCAATAAACGGCTTCATTTTTTAGACATTTAATTTACAAAATGGAAAAGCACAGAAAAATGTCACATTTATTTGCATTATAAAATACAGAAAAACTCAAATGCTACAATGCAAAATTGAATTGAATCGAATATGATGTATTCAACAGTCTTTAACTGTAAAAGTAACTTTATTGGGAAATAATTAACGAAAATTGTGTTTTAACAACAACCAAAACATAACCATTTTTCAGAACTTTCATAGCCTTCTTAAAAACGTTATGATTAGTTTTTTAAAATTAAAACTTATCTCGTAAGCTTCAGTTTTGGTCAGATTTTTCATAGTTCTAGCCCTTTCTTCAATTTTCTATGCTGAAATTCGGAAATTTTCGTTTTGAAATTCAACACTGAAGGTTTTGTTCATTTTCACGGATGAATAACTCGTAGGGAGAAGAATGAAAAAATTCAGGACTAACAGTATATGTAAATCAAGTCCTCATTTTATCCCCCTGAAAATTGAAAATTAAATATTTAGCCAACTTCAACTTAGTCATTACCTCGTTTAACCAAACCTCAAAACAGCAATCTTTCGAGCTATCTTGAAAATTGATATTTCAGTAGAAAAAAGCTCAGGATCTAAGCAAAATTTCCAGAGAAATAAAATGAAGACATGATTTTCAAATAGGTGTTAGTCCTGGATTTTTTCATTTTTCTCCCAATCAAAAAAAAAAAAAAAAAAAAAACCCCAAAGTGTCGAATTTCTAAACGAAAATTTCCATGTTTCAGCACCAAATATTGAAAAAGAATTACAACTGTGAAAAGTCTGACAAAAAATGATCCTTACGAGGTAAGTTATAATTTCAGGGTGTCTAGCGTTTCTCAACAAAAAAATTCCAGGACTTTTCCAGGTTTTCCAGGACAAAAAAATACATTTTTCCAAGTACCCTTTTTTAATTATTACAATGAACTTTATTGGAAAAAATACGCACAATTCATTTTATAAAATTTTTGATAAATTATGCATGAATAGAATGTCGTTTTCAGTGCATAAACGGTGAGATAATTGGACTATCTTTTTGATTTTTAATTTTATACGACATTTTTTCAACTATTGATTAGTATTTTATTCCTGTATTGAACTATAAATTTCTATGACTCTAGAAATTATTTTTTTATTTCTAGCAAGGAGATGATCAGAGTTGGGATTCTTTTTAAACCTCATAAATTCCTCACTAAGAGTCCATTGGATGACTATTAATTTGCCAAAACATTATTTGCCAATGGCGACCCGCATTTTTGAAAAAGTCGACTTTTTTCCAAAATTTCTGTATTTATTGAAATGTTTCTTCATCAAATTCTCATGTAAAAATATGTAAATATAACATTTTTAATACAAAATTCGCTTTTATCTTGAATTTTCAACTGAAATTGAAGAAAATTGAATTTTCTACAGCAACAATCTGTACATTCCCTTAATATCTTTAAAGCCGCTCGAAATTTCATTGAAATCCATTAAAATTTTTGAATTCTGTTGAAATCTGTAGATATCCCTTGAAATCCTTTAACCCCTTTTGAATTTATTTGAAATCTTTGAAACAGTTAGAAATCTGTAGAAATAATTTTAAAACCGTTGAAAATAAAATATATTAAATTTACTCCCTAAAGTTCTCTAGAAATCCCTTGAAATTTTTAAAATCTCCTAAAAAGTTTTCTTTAATATAAAGAAATGCAGGTAGATAAAATTAATCACAATATTTTTATATAGTTTTTAAAATGCTTATATTATAGACAACTTGAAATAAGAAAATTAGAAAATGTTTCAAATCGATTAATATAAAATTTGAATTTTCATATATAGATAATTTTTCAAATTTAAAACTTTAAAATTGCTCAATTTCTAAGTTATCAATTGTAAATCTAAGTTCTTCAAATATGAATAATTTTATATTCAATATTTTAAAAACGTATACACTTAAAATTTGACAATATATACTGTAGAAGAAAAGTTAAACGATTGTCAAACTGAAACATTTTAATTTTAGGATTTTGAATTATAACCGTAATTTTTAGTAGTTTCCAATCATCATCCAATCAAAATCAAAAAAATTTAGAGCATTTTCAAAAATTGTTGTTGAAAAACTGAAAATATTGAAATCTTACAAGATTTTTGAAAATTAGGCATATTATGTAGATTACGAAGAAAAATAAATTTCTGCGATTTTTGCAAGTCTGAGAATTACGAATTGTTTAGTCTTCATTTAATTCAGAGTCTGGCAATTGTAACTTCCAAAATCTTCTAAATTTTTTAGGTAAATTTTGAATGCGATTAAGTTTCTGTATGCTCAAAATTTTTTTAGGATAGACTGCAAAGCTTTTAAAAATTACTTTAGTTGAGATTTTCCCTTTATGATTGAAAATTTTATTATTTGGTTCCAAATTTAATTATTTTGTTGAAACTTCAAAAACTTGTTAAAGAGTCATCCTTTTTGGCTGAAAATTCGTCATTTTGGATTGCAAATTTGACTATTTTGGTAGAAAATTTATATTTTTGGGTTGAAAATTCAAGTTTGTGGTAGAAAATTGAAAATTAATCTGTTTTGGTTCAGAATTCAACTATGTATTTTGTTGAAAATTCGTCTTTCTTGGTTAAATTCAATTGATATTGGTTTAGAAATAAAATCTTTATTTGTTGAAATATTAACTAATCTTTTTGTTGAAAATTCATATTTTCGGATTGAAAATTCAACGATTTTGTTGATATTTCGTCTTTTTGATTTGAAATATCCTGACGCGTGACGGTAAAGCAGAGAACAAGTTTAAAAACCTATTTTTTCTTTAAGGGAATAAAAATTCCAGGATCATGACCAAAATTCAAGCAATTTTCCAGGTTTTTCCAGGTAAAAAAAAATCAAGGACTCAGGTTTTCAAGGATTTCCAGGACGCTAGACAGACACCCTGTAATTTAAGAAACTAAACACGATTTTAATAAGGCTATGAAAGTGCTGAAAAATAGTTAAGTTTTAGGTATTGTTAAAACACAATTTTTCTTCATTATTTCACAGTAAAATTACTTTTGCGCATGTTAAATAAAAGTTTAAAGACTGTAGAATACGTCCGATTTGATTCAAGTCAATTTTACATTGAAAAATTTGAGTTTTTCTCTTTCCTATAATGCACATAATTAATGTGACATTATTCTGTACGTTTGCAATTTGAGAATCAAATATCTAAATGAAAATAAAGTAATTAAATACATTTATGTGATAAACGAGTACAAAAAACAATGAGTAATATTACAGTTAAATATCAAATTTTTTTAAATTGTGCCGCAACCGCACTAAATCTGAAGATATCGTTTTTGCTGCAATGGTATTCAACTGATACGAAAATCTGTATCAAAATAAAAAAAAAGACTTACATTCTTGGATGATTTTATAGCAGATCAAATATATACCTTCAAATTGAGTGTGATGCTTTACAATAGGAACTAGAAAACCAGAAAATCATAAATTAAAAAAAAAATATGTTGTAATATCGAATAGCATTCTTATACTCGTATAATATGGATTACTCTATAGATTCCATACAAAAGTTGTAGAGATTATATTTTTTCTTTTAGGTAAAATCTGAAATGAGATGGAGAAATGTGACTAAATTGACCTTTTCCTTTAAAAAGAGTGACTTAAAAATAGTGACTTTTCTGAAAAAGTGACTAAAAGTGACTGAAGTGACTGTGGGGCAGACCTGCAGTAATGAGTCGGAAAGGAGGTACTTGGAAGTCAATTTTTGATTTGCGAGTTTTTTTGTGTTCTATTTTAGTATATAAAAATATTTGAAACAAAGTAAATTTCATTTCGATCTTAATAAAAAATACAGAATACTCAAATTATCCATTTTTACTTTTTGGGCTCAATTCTGGACAGCTACCTCATTTGTGATATACAGCAGCTTCTTAGTCTTGGCCACGATTTCCGGACTAAGACGTGAGGGAACTTCGATATCCGGACTTATCTCGAATGACATCGAACTCCGACCCGACTCTCTCGTATCCTGATCCTCGTTAGGAAACTCACGGAGAAGAGCTTCACGTACTAGAGAGAAGAAGAGGTCGAAATGCTTCTCTCGGTTGCCAGATGCTCCGCCAGTATCTGGAAACCATTCCCTGAAGACGCTGTTGAGATCATCCGTATGAGAATCTTGATCGTAGACCACGGCTCCATCTTTGAAGATTTTCAGGTTGTTTTGAGGATCCTGAAGGAGGTTTTTTAAGGCGCGACGCATCCGATCGCATTCTCCAGAGAAGAGGTCGAAAGGGCAGTAACTGCTTCGAGTTGAAATTGTTCTTTTCTTCAACTGAAATCAAAACAACAGTTTTAAAAACATCTATTTTGCAAAAATAGTAATATAAATAAGGGGCTGTCCATGAACTACGTTACCATTCAGAGGGGGGGAGGGGATCATGCAAAAAACTACGATTGGTAACAGGCGGAGGAGGGTCATTGGAAGTAACATTACGAGTTTAGATAACGTTTAATACGTTTTCTGATGATAAATTTTAACAAAGTTTGCAAAATTTGCGCAAGATGGCCCTGCAACGGCACAGTTTAATAATAACTTAATAAATCTGAACATCACTTTCATATTTCAAACTTCACACTCTTTCCCATATTCCCCTCTTTACCCCTTTTTCAAAAATTCTTATTTTTTCCCCATTTCCAGAAACTTCCCCTTTTTCTGTTTTTTTTTCTTCGATTAAATGCGAACTGAATCAATAGAACCCAATAGAAAGAATATAACTACTTTTGATGAATAGTTAATTTTTTTGGTGGAAATGTCTACTATTATCTTTTTGGTTCGGAATCCATCTCGTTTGGTTAAAAATTGTGTTGTTTAGTTGAAAATTCAATTCTTTTGTTAAAAATGCAACTATTTTGTTAAAAAGTCATTTTTTGTGGTCAAAAATTCAACTACTTGGTTCAAAGTTGAGCTACTTTGTTAAAAATTCATTTTTTTGGTTCGAGATTCATTTCTTTTGTTGCAAATTTAACTATTGTGTTGAACATTCGTTTTATTTTTGGTTGAAAATTAATCTGTTTTGGTTAAGGATTCAACTATTTTGTTGAAAATTCGTCTTTTTTGGTTGAATTCAACTGTTTTTTGATTTCAAATGGAAATCCTTTTTGGTTGATATATCAACTATTATATGCTTTTTTAAGAATTTATCTTTTCGATTAAAAATTCAACTATTTGGTTGAATGTTAAACTCTCTTATTGAAAATTCATTTTTTTTGTTTGTTGAAGATTCATCATTTTAGTCGAAACTTCATCTTTTTGGTTTAAAATTTAACTACTTTGTTCAAAAATTGTTTCATTTTTGGTTGAGAATGAACTTTTTAAACTGGAAATGTAACTATTCTGTTTTTGGTTAAAAATTGATATTTTTCATTGAAAATTGATCTTTTATACTTGAAAATCAACTATTTGTTTGAAAATTCATGTATTTTTTTGAAAATTCGTCTTTTTTGTAGAAAGTTAACCTTCTTGGTTAAAATTTTTTTTTTATTGACGAAAAATGCAACTGCTTGGTTGAAAATTAATCTGTTTTGGTTGAGAATTTAACTATTTTATTGGAAATTTGTCCTTTTTGGTTGAATTCAACTTTTTTTTTTTTCATTTGAGATTAAGATCCTCTTTGACTGAAATATCAACTATTATATTTTTTGTTAAGAATACATCTATTCGGTTCAAAATTCAACTATTTGGTTGAATATTAAACTCTTTTGTTGAAAATTAATTTTTTTGTTAAAGATTCACAATCTTAGTTGAATCTTCATCTTTTTGGTTGAAAATTCAACTACTTTGTTGAAAAATCGTTTCTTTTTTGGTTGAGAATGAACTTTTTCAACTGAAAATGTAGCTATTCTGTTTTTGGTTGAAAATTGAGATTTTTAATTGGAAATTGGTCTTTTCTAGTTGGAAATTCAACTATTTGTTTGGAAATTCATGTATTTTGTTAAGAATTCGTCTTTTTTGTTGAAAATTTAATCTTCTTGGTTAAAATTTTTTTTTCATTGACGAAAAATGCAACTGCTTGGTTGAAAATTAATCTGTTTTGATTGAGGATTTAACTATTTTGTTGAAATTTTTTTTTGTTGAATTCAACTGTTCTTGATTTCAAAATACAATTTTTTTGGTTGAAATATTTTTTTATTGAACAATCAACTACTTGGTTTAAAGCTAGACTACTTTACAAAAAAATTAATTTTTTTTTAGTTTTAAGATTCATAATTTTAGTTGAAAATCCAACTTTTTGGTCGTAAATTAAGTTTTTTGTTGAAAATTCATATTTTTGGTTGAAAATCCAACTATTATGACAGAAAATTAACTTTTTCGTTAAAAAAATCATGTTTTTGGGCTGAAAATTCAACTCTTTTGTAAATAATTCATCTTTTTGGCTTCAGAATTCAACAATTTTGTTGAAAATTCGCTTTTTTTTAGAGCATTAATCTTCTGGGTTAAAAATTCAACCGCTTGGTTGAAAGTTAAACTGCTCTGTTAAAAATTCATTTTTTTAAGATTAACATCTTTGGTTGATAAATCAACTATTTTGTTCAAAATTCGTTTTTTAATTGGTTAAAGATTAAGTTTTCTATCTGAAAATTTAACTATTCCATTTTTGGATGAAAATTTATCCTTTATAAGTTGAATATTCAACTATTTGGTTGAAAATTCGTCTTTTTTGATTGAGTTCAACTGTTTTTGATTTCAAATTAAAATCCTTTTTGGTTGAAATATCAACTATTATATGTTTTGTTAAGAATTGATCTTTTCGGTTAAAAATTCAACTATTTGGTTGAATGTTGAACTCTTTGGTTGAAAATTAATTTTTATTTGTTGAAGATTCATCATTTTAGTTGAAACTTCATCTCTTTAGTTAAAATTTCAACTATTTTGTTGAAAATTCGTTTTTTTTGTTGAGAATTAACTTTTATAACTGAAAAAGTAACTATTCCGTTTTTGGTGGAAAATTGATATTTTTAATTGAAAATTCATCTTTTCTAGTTGAAAATTCAACTATTTGTTTGAAAACTCAAGTGCTTTATTGAAAATTCGTCTTTTTTGGTAGAAAGTTAATCTTCTTGGTTGAAAATGCATCCTCTTTAATAAAAAATGCATATTTTAGTTGAAAATTCGTCTTTTTAATTGAATTTAACTGTTTTTGATTTCAAATTACAATCTTTTTTGATTAAAATATCAACTATTATTACATGTTTCGTTGAGAATTGATCTTTTTTCATTGAGAAATCAAACTACTTGGTTTAAAGCTAAACTACTTTGTAAAAAAAAATAATTTTTTTTTTGGTAGAAGATTCACCATTTTAGTTGAAAATTCGACTATTTGGTGGTAAATTAAGTTTTTTGTTGAAAATTCATATTTTTGGTAGAAAGTTAATCTTCTTGGTTGAAAATGCATCCTCTTTAATAAAAAATGCATATTTTAGTTGAAAATTC
>JAUMHM010000078.1:1907215-1920536 GCA_032362435.1 Melikaiella ostensackeni
TTGGGTTGGGCTGTTATCTGAAAATTTAAATAATCCACTTTTGGTTGAAAATTTAGCCTTTATAAGTTGAATATTCATATTTTTGGTTGAAAATCCAACTATTATGGTAGGAAATTCAACTATTTGGTTCCAAATTAAACTATATATTTTTTAATTCAAGTGTTTGGTAGAAAATTAACTTTTGGTTGAAAAATCATAATTTTGGGTTGGGCTGTTATCTGAAAATTTAAATAATCCACTTTTGGTTGAAAATTTAGCCTTTATAAGTTGAATATTCAACTATTTGGTTGAAAATTCACCTTTCTTGTTTGAAAATTAACTTTGTTGTGGTCGACAATTCATTTTTTCCGGTTTAAAAGTCAACTGTTTTCAAAAACATTCGACTTTTCAGCTTGAAAACTAAACTCTTTTGTTGAAAATTTATCTGTTTTGTTGAAGATTGAACTATTTTGTTAAAAATTCGTCTTTTCTCGTTGAATTCAACTGGTTGAAAATTCATCTTTATAGGTCAAAAATTCAGCTATTTTGTTGAAGTAACTCTTTTTTTGAAAATTCAACTATTTTATTAAAGTCATCTTTTTTGTTCAAAAATTCGTCCTTTTGGATTGAAAATTCATCTTTTATGGTAGTAAAGTCATCTATCTTGGTTGAAAATTCGTCTTTTTGGTTGAAAGTTTATCTCTATTAGTAGAAAATTAATCTTTTTGGTTTAAAAAAAACTACTTTGTTGAAAATTAAATGAAACTAGAAATCTTACGAGTTTGAAGCGTTTCATAAACTAAACTCACTAGAAACGCAAAAAATGCAGAATGAATGTGAAATCCGTGTTTAGCCATCGGCTACGTTATTTTTATTTTTTTTTGGGGGGGGGGGGGGATAAAGACTAAAATATGGTTGTCAACGAGGGGTGACCGGGGGGGGGTCAAATATAGCCCAAAAGTGCTAAGTAATTATAAGCAAAAAACTAAGTGTATCGAGGCTTCTTTTATGAAGTTCCTGGAAATTAAGTAGGTTTGATTATGCAAAAAAAAATAATAAGTTGAAGACTGATTGCAAAAGAGGAAATTGATTCAACGCAATAGAAAGTATATGATAACTTCAAGTAGGAAAGAATTTAATAAATTACTGAAGACACTTTAGAACCAATAATAAAAAACTGAAAATTTGAATTATTCTTTTAGAACCGAATTGTTTCTAATTCTACCATATTATTTTTGTTGCGCTGAGCGGAATTTACACACTTTGTAATATTGTGCCAAACAGTAGGAGCATTTTCGAAATTTTTGATCCGCCTTGCATAAAAAGCCCTGCTTCGGTTTGATTTCCACACAAAAGGTTGACTTATTCCGCCCCGGAACATCTTCTTTGCAATTTAAAAATTCCGGAAGGAAAGCGTAGTCTGGAAATTTTGTGGCGTATTCCTCAACTACTTGTTTAGATCGTCGGTGTTCTGTAACAAAAAAAAAATATCAAGATTAAAATGAAATCCTTATAATTTTAGGAAGTAGGGGAAAGATGTCCAGTCAAGAGTGATGTCCAGAATCAAAAGGAATATCTAAAAAAATATTCCATAAAATGAGTTATAATCGTTTTTTTTTTGAAGTAAAAAAAAAATATCTTCATTTGAAATATTTTCAGAGTCAAGCCCTAGAGCACAATATAACTGGAAGAAAATTTTCAAAGTAATTTCTAATGCCATTTTCACAGTACTGGTTTTCAGTGGCTCGTAAATAAAGTCTAATTGCGGCAAACTGCACGTTTCCTTCTTGGAGTCGTGACTTAAACTGGAAACGGAATATTTATTGTTATTACCGGGGCTTTCTATGAATTTGTCAATAAATTTTCGAAATACCTATCGCTAAAACTGATAATCAAATACTCGTCCTCCGGCAAAATGGGCATGGACAGCTTTCTCATAATTAATTTTACGAGAAAACGAAAAAAAGAGATAGATTAAGGTAAAAAAAGCTGTTTTTAAATTCGTATCGATCACCTCAATCGACATTCGATTGCGTGTGTGAACGTTTAATTTAATGAGAATAAAACAGCTATTGGGAGTGGATCAATAACCCACTTTTTGATCTAGACTTGCATCTGCATGTAATTATTTATTGTAGGTGCGCTTAATTGGCAAATGCTGTTTAGATTTTCTCTTTCCTGATAAAATATTTTAAAACTGGGAGAATTCAGAAATGAATAAACTATATTCAAAGATATTAAAGTGTTTAAAATAAAAATAATTGAAATTCAGTTGATTAAAATTGCAAGTTTTACGAAATCAAACAATTTGACAATTATGGCGTTAAAATTTTAAAAATTTGAAATTTTGTGGCTATAAAAAAATGTTTACTTCAGTCGGGAACCTTAAACATTTATCAGAATATTAAGTCTGGGAGATTAAAATTTAAAAATCATCGCATAATTAACATTCTAAATTTGAAAATAATAAAATTGAAGCAGGATTAAAACTGAAAAATTTCAAATTTTCAAACTCTAATGCTCAAGATTCAATTATTTTAAATTGAAAAATTTACCAGTTTAACATTTTAATATGTAATTAAAACTGAAGCGTTCAAAATGCATCAATTTGAAATTTAATCCATTAAGAGAACAAGAATACCAAAATCTGCATTCTAAAATTACAAAATTTTAAACTTCAAGTAATTTTTAAAGTCTTCACAATTGAAATTTCAATTTGAAAGCGTTTAAAATGACAATTACGTTTAAATTCGACGCTTCAAAAGTACTCAATTTCAAATTTGAAGTTTGCAGAAGAAAAAAATTTCTAGTTGAAAGTATTACAAATTCAACAATGTTTAAAAATGTGTCCTTTATGAAAACTCAAATATTTTATGCTACAAGTTCAAAAATATTAAAACCTATACTTAAAATTTGGAAATCTGGAATGCATTTTGCTGAAATCGAGAGAAAAATTCTGTTGTTTGAATAAAATTCTCGAGTATTTTTCGACTTTATTTCGAAGAAAATTAAATGCCTGATTTTTTTGGTTTCCTGATCCGATTGGACTTCAGAAAATTGTGCAAATAAAATAGAAATCTTTGCAACTTGAAATCGTCAAGCTCAACTGCATTCTGAAGTTGCTGCTAAAATTAGAAATTTCAATTCGATGAAATAAAATAAAGATATAATAATAGTTTCCAATTCAAAACATTAAAAAAAAATAAAAAAAGAAGGGATGACATGATTTTATCGAAATGATTAAATTGCCGAAGCTTGTTAATTACCGAAATCTTAAAACCCGAATTTTCAAAATCCCAACTGGATACGGTACAAAAATAAAATTTTAGAGGATGAACAAAACAAGTTTTTTGCAACAGGATTGCAAATATAAAATTTTAGAACCATGTGTTCCCCAAGAAATCTAACTTAAAGATGTGAAAACTTTAGGAAAACATTTTTTCTGCGTGGTAGGGGGGAAAAACAAAGTGGTCCTTATCCAGTTTTCCATCTCATGAATTTTAAAAGCGCGTATTTTTTTACAAAATCACGAAAATATAGCAAGGACTTCTTCGGATCTGTTAAATATGTGCAGCATATGCATTCTTTGATATGCCAAAATTTCGAAAAATGCTTACACTGAAATTAAAGAATTTTATGAAATAATGAAAATGGAAACTGGATAAGAACCAATTTATTTAAACTTAAAATCTTTTTTGATTAAAATATCAACCATTTCATTTTTCACTGAGAATTTTTTTAAATTTTAAATTCAATTAATCGGTTGAAAATTCATCTTTTTGGTGGAAAACTCAACTATTTGGTTAAAAATTCATCTACTTGGTTTAAGATTCCACTGCTATGTTGAACACTAAAATCTTCTTCGGTAGAAATATCAACTATTACATTTTTCATTCAGAATTCGTCTTTTTTGGTTGAAAATTCAACTCTTTTGTTGAAAAATTATTTTTCTTGGCTAGAAGTGCATCTGTTTGGTTGACAATTCATTTTTTAGTTACAATTTTAATTTTTTGGTAGAAAATTTAACTTTAACTTCAACTTTAATTTAACTGAAAATTTTGGCTATTCCACTTTCGGTTGAGAATTCACCTTTTTTCGTTACAAATTTAATTATTTGGTAGAAAATTCAATAATTTTGTCAGGAAGTATCTTTTTTATTTGAAAAATTGTGTTTTTAGGTTGAAAATCAATTATTTGGTTGAAAATTCATATCTTTTGTTGAAAGTTCTTCTCTTTCGGTAGAAAATTAATTTTTTTTTGCTTGAAAATTCAACTATTTGGTTTAAAGTTCCCTTGTTATGTTGAAAATTAAATTTTTTTATCTGAAATAACAACTATTACATTTTTCTTCCAGAATTCGTCTTTTTTGGTTGAAAATTCTACTGTTTACTTGAAAATTTTATTATTTTGTAAAAAATTCAACTATTTTGTTAAATATTAACTTTTTCCGGGAAAATTCATATTTTTGTATTAAAAATTCATCTTTTTTGTAAAAAATTCGTCTTTGTGTCTTAAAAATGTAACTGTTTGGTTGAAAATTAATCTGTTTTGGTTAAGGATCTGACTACTTTGTTGAAAATTCTACTACTTACTTGGTTGAAAATGAACTTTCTTGTTGAAGATTCATATCTTAGGGTTCAAAATTCAACTGTTTTGTACAAAATTCGTGTTTTTATAGAGTCGACTGAGAACTGAACCTTAATGGAATGGAAACAAAGTCTATGGCTTTATGTCTCTGTTTGTTAATTGAAAAATTAACAAATTGCTTGAAATATTTCTTCTTTCTTGACTGAAAAATCTTTGCTGGTTGAAAATTCGTTTTTTGGTTTGAAAATTCATCTCTTTTGGTAGAAATTTCTTTTTTTTGTTTTGGTTAAAGATTCAAGTACTCGGTTGAAAATTCATCTTTTTTTGTAAAAAATAAATCCTCTTGTTTGAAAATTCAACTATTTGGCTGAAAAATTATGTATTTTGTTGAAAATTCGTCTTTTTGTAGAAAATTAAACTTTTTGGATAAAACTGCAACTGTATGGTTGAAAATTGATCTGTTTTAGTTAATCATTCAACTATAATGTTGAACATTCGACTATTTTTGTTGAATTCAACTGTTTTTGATTCGAAAATGATATCTTTTTTGGTTGAGTTATCAACTATTACATTTTTTGTTGAGAATTCACCTTCTTTGCCTGCAAAATTAAACTACATGGTTGAAAATTTACTTCTTGGTTGATGATTCATATTTTAGGGTTTGAAATTCAATTGTTTTGTGGAAAACTCGTCTGTTATGTAGAAAACTCGACTTTCTTGCTTGAAAATTCAACAGTTTGGTTGAAATATTTTTTCTTTATCAACTGAAAAATATTTCTTAGTTGAAAATTCAACTCTTGTTGAAAATTCGTCTTTTTAGTTTAAAAATTTATCTCTTTTGGTGGAAATTTCATCTTTCTTCATTAAAAATGCACTTTTTGGTAGAAAAATTAATCTGTACCGGTAGAAAATTAGCTTGTTTGTTAAAATTCATATTTTCGAATTAAAAATTCAACTGATTTGAAGAAAACCCGTCTCCTCGGCTTGAAAATCAAAAATTTGGTTGAAAATTAAATACTTTGTTGAAAATTCATCCTTTTTGGTAAAACTGAACTGTTTTTTAATTAAAATTTTAATCTTTTTTGGCTGAAATATCAACTATTAAATTTTTTTTGAGAAATCATTGTTTTTGGTTAAAAATTCAACTACTTGGTTGAAAGTGGACCTGCTTTGTTAAAAATTCATTTTTTTAGGTTGACGATTCATCATTGAAGTTGAAAATTCATCTTTTTGGTTAAAAATTTACCTATTCTGTTGGAAATTCGATTTTTTATTGAGAATTAATTTTTTTTTAACTAAAAACTCAACTAATCCATTTTTGGTTGAAAATTTATGTATTTTGTTAAAAATTCGTTTTTTTTTGGCAGAAAATTAATCTTTGTTTTTAAAATTTAACTGCTTGGTTTAAAGTAGAACAACTCTGGTACAAAATTTTTTTGTTTGTTAAAATATTCATCGTTCAAGTTGAAAATTGGTCTGCTTGGTTTGAAAATGTATTTATTTTAGTAGGAATTTCAACCTTTTTCATTAAAAATACAGCTATTTGGTTGAAAATGATACAAAGAAGTTTGATTTAAATCAGTATAAACCCATTACTATAAAAGTTACTTCTAGAAACAAAAAATCATTGTTATTTAATTTTATATTACAATTTTAAAAAAAATTTTAGCTCGCTCGACAAAATTCCCTGACTTAAAAAAAAATTCCCTGAAATTTCTAGGTTTTTCCAGGTATATAAAAATTCTCTGAAAATTCCAGGTTCTCCAGATTTTCCAGGTGAGCAGACACCCTGAATGAAATCTAAGAAAAAATTTTGACTCAAAAGGAGGGGGGGGGGGGGTGTTCATATTTGTGACGTCACCCTGGGGGGTTCGAGCTTTGTTTGTTGATTTGTGACGAAGGAGGGTAGAGGTGGAAAAAGGTTTCAAAATAGCGTGACGTAGTTTTTGAACTCCCCTTCCTTGTATAGTGTATTTTGTTTAAAAAAAAAACGAAAAAAATGAATATTGTAGATATAGACAGCCTGAGCACCTTTCCGGACAAATAAAGGTAAGCTGAAGGAAGTGGAAAGAGAACTGGCATTGAGTATTTATGCAGGTTCAGCCCGAAGGAATCACGTTCTTCCTTTTCACGGTCTGTGCTCGGAGTGCGGTTACGGTCCGTCACAAAAGAACTCTTGGACCTGCACGAACATCCAGCATGAACCGAGAACCGAAACCAATGTTGCCGGCTTAATGATACATAAAATCTCTCGAAACTTTTTCAGTTTTTTGCAAAAAAAGATGGATTTGAAAGTGTCTTGCATATTCCCTAAGAAGTAAATTAACATTCAGCACCATTTGATAATTCTGCCATCCTGATTTAAAAAGTGGGTATCTACATTTGAAGTCGAACCGAAAAATTAAACAAAACTCGTTTGTAATTGGTCTGTCCAATGTATGCTATTTTTTTATATGGAAACAACTGTTTTAGACTAATTTGGACCTGTTCTTTTCATCAGAAATCATTTAGAAATCCCTTGAAATGTTTTGAAAATTTTTGAAATATTTAAAATCTTTTAGAATTTCAATTTTTGAAATGGCGGATATGTTATTCTAACCAATCTAGCGAAGAATTTTGAAAATATGTTTGAAGGCAAAGTGAAAAAATAGTTGCATCGTTAATAAAAACGAGTCAAAAGTTCAATAGTGGCGTGAGTCCGAATTTTTCTTTGTAGCCACTGATTGAAATCACAAATCTCACTGATTTAAATTCAGAGAGTAATATGAACTTATAAAATGAACAATTAATATCGAATAACAAATTTTAATTACTAAACATATGTGGTAATATAATTTGAGATTTAATAAAAAATAGATAGAAAAATATATGAAAAGATTTTAAAAAAGGGCGAGGGGGGGGGGGGCACCTAAAAATGTAATGTCTACTCTCCATCCAATAAATATATAGCCCTCAAATTTTCCAGAGTTTTAGTGAATAACACAGCAGAAACAAATTTCTAAGATAGGATACCAAAGACATTTTGAAGATTAGTGTTTCGTGCATATTGGTGAATGTCTTTCAAAATTTTTAGTTCATAAGTAATTTTTTTATGATGAATGAAAACTTGAAATGTAACATTTTCTTACGATCATTTCAGAATGCCCAACTTTGAGTGGCTCCTGCTCCCTCAAATCAATGTAAAAAAAAATTGCCAAAAACGTATGTTCTTCGTTGGTCCTTTCTGTACACAATGGTGCAAGCCAAAGTCAAAAATTATTATTTGTTATTAGGTTAATAACAAAAGAGTGGTAAGCCATTATCTTCGAAACTGAGCAGCCTACATAGATCATTCTTGAAGCAAATTGCAGATTTTTAGTTCCTGAAAACAGTGTATGTAGTGTCAATCATTAAAAGGTGTGTTTTAATGTTTAACACATTATTTTCTCACTCAAAAAATACAAACAGCTATCCCATTTTTCACGCCGCCTACAGTAAAAAAAGGGTACCATTCACTGCCGCTAAAATCTGAAATTTTTTCGACAGTGGGACAGCCCTTTGTATTATTCAAAGAAGAAAATATTTTTTTAATATTCATAGAAAAAAAACAAAAGTTAAAATGTGTTGCAGATAAATTTTTGAACGGTTAAAAAATTAAATGAATTTCGGCGAAAGTTTCACCGAGGCTAGGAGAATAATTCTGACATCATCGAACTACGTCATGCTGAAGTGAGCAAATTGGGATAGAACGTAGAATCGGTAACGAAAAACAAAAAAAAACAAAAAAACATTGTTCTTACATATAAATCTCCTCTGAAATAGATTAGACTATTGTAAATAAACAACAATTTATTTTACACCACTTAGCAAGAAGCAACCGACAGCTGGTAATCGCCATTTTGCTCCAGTTTGATGAAGTCAAATGACGGTAGATAGCGCTGGTGTCTCAATTTTCGCTACTTTTCGAATAAAAATTGAGGCGAAAGCAGACGAAAGATTACCCAGGCCACTTCAAAATCGCGACATTATCTCCGCTTCATGTAAAGTTTAACTAGCAAGGTTAAATTTTGTTGCAGAAAATCTTTTAGTGGTGCCGTTCAAGACGAGAAATGTCAAGGCGGTGATCGAAAAAAGCAAGGCAAGATAATTCGAGGCCTTGAACTTCGAGACAATTCAAGACGGTTAAAATTCAGGCCTCGAAAATTCAAGGCCTTGAAAAGCGAGGCCTTGTCTTGGGCTCGCCTCGAAGGCTTGAGTTTCCTTCGCAGATGTGCATCTTTTCTTCGCCGAACCGACCGCCTGGAAAGGGGCAATAATTCTATGCACTCGTAGAACGACTGTACGGGGAATTTTTCAACTTTTCTATACAAATTACATACGCTGGCAGCCGTGAACACTTTCAGATTCCGAATATTCTATTTTTATATGGCTGATTGGAAAATTGGAAAAAAAATTATTTCTTTATCTGGGACAACTAACAGGCAAAACACCCCTGCTGGGAAGGGTAGGGTTAGCTGGGACCTTAGGGACTTTTAATGAATGGTAGGCGTTCGCCACATCTATTAGTGGAAACTCAAGCCTTTGAGACAAGCCCAAAACAAGGCCTTGATTTTCAAGGCCTCGATTTTCAAGGCCTCGACATTTTCGAGCCAGATCCAAGACAAGAATTTCAAGACGGCATGTATGTCTCGCCTTGTCTTGATGCTTGACACTTCTCGCTCGACGGCAACAATAGAATCTTTCACCTGGAATCGATGTAAACTTTATCTTTTGTTTTTTTTTGTGTTGAAACGCAAATTTTTTATTATAAACAATACATGCATTATTTTCAGGAGCCAAGAATCTGCGATTTGCCTCAAGAATGATCTTTGTAGTTTGCTTAGCCTCGAAGATAGTACCTTACTACTCTTTTGTTATTAATTTAATAACAAATCTTTATTTTGAACTTTGGCTTGTACCATTGTGCCCAGAAAGGACTCAAATTTGGGCATTCTGAAATGATTGTAAGAAAGATGTACTTTTACCTTTTTTGACCTTTGACCTTTCACTTGGGGGCCGTCCATAAACTACATAACCAATTTGGGGGGGGGGGGGCAAAAGCTACTGTTGGTAACATTGTAACATGGGACAGTGGAAGTAATGTTACGAACAAAATTAAATTATAAATTTAACTAAATTAATTAATAAATTTCAACAAAGTTTGCGAGTTTTGCGAAAAATAGCCCTCCACGTACAGTTCAACAATAACTTGAAAAATTTTTAATCAATTTTATATTTCAGACTTACCACTCTTTCCCCCATTTCAGTTTTTTAAAGAATTCTTCTTTTTTCCCCTTTTTTTCATGAAACTTCCCCTTTGATTAAGAACCAAACGAGAAAATGATACAACTTAAATCGGGAAAAACAGTAGAATTTGTTGTACTCTTTTCACACGCGAACGCGAATAAATGAATAATCAGGTGAATCCTGGACACCCTTTTTCTCGTTTTTTCGCTTAAATGCGAACTAAATTAATAGAACCCATTAAGAAAATCCAACTACTTTTGGTTTTAAGTTATTTTTTTTTCAAAAGTCTACTATTATATTTTTGGTTCGGAACAGTTCGCAATTTCTCTCGCTTAGTTGAATATAGTACTGTTTGGTTGAAAATTTAATTATTTTGTTGAAAATTCAAATATTTTGTTAAAAAGTCATCTTTCTTGGTTAGAAGTTGAACTACTTTATTAAAAATTCAATTTGAAGTTCATTTCCTTGGTTGAAAATTTAACTATTGTATTCAAAATTCGTTTCATTTCTGGTTGAAAATTTTTTTAATCGAAAATTTAACTTTTCCGTTTTTGATTGAAAATTTATCTCTTTTAGTTAAAAGTTCAACTACTTGATTGAATGTTGAATTCTTTTGTCAAAAAATTTTTTTTTTGCAAAATTCATCATTTAAGTTAAAACTTCATCTCTGTGGTTGAAAATAAAACTATTTTGCTGTTTCATTTTTGGTAGAAAATTAATTTCCTGAATAAAAGATTAAACTATTCCATTTTTGGTTTAAAATTTATCTTTCTTAGTTGAAAATTCAACTGTCTGGTCGCAAATTTATCCTTTTTGGTTAAAAATTCAACTGTTGGGTTGAAATTTAATCTGTTTTAGTGAAAAATTAAATTATTTGGTTGGAAATTCATGTATTTTGTTGATAATTCAATTTTTTGGTAGAAAATTAATTTCCTTTGTCAAAAAGCCACTTTTTCGGTTGAAAATTCAATTATTTGGTTGAATGTTGAACTCATTTGCTGAAAATTCTTTTTTTGTTGTTGTTGAAGATTCATGATTTTACTTGAAACTTCAAATCTCTGGTTGAGAATTAAACTATGTATTTTGTTGAAAATTATTTTTTTTGCGGGGTTGAGAATTATTCTTTTTATCTGAAAATGCAAGTTTTCCATTTTTCGTTGAAAATTTATATTTTTAATTGAAAACTGGTCTTTTCAAGTTGAAAAATCATCTATTATGTTGGAAATTCATGTATGACGTTGAAAAATCGTCTTTCTTGTTAGACAGTTAATCTTCTCAGTTGAAAATTCAACGTTTTGGTTAAAAATGCAACTGTTTGGTTAAAAATTAATCTATTTTGGTTGAGGATCTAACTATTTTGTTGAAAATTCGTCTTTTTGGGTTGAAGATTCATCTCTTTGGTTGAAATAGTTGCAAATTTGTTTAATTTTTGGTAGAAAATTAATTTTTTTAACCGAAAATTTAACTATTCAATTTTTTGTTGAAAATTTATCTTTTTAGTTAAAAATTCAACTATCTCAAAAAAATGAATCTTTCTTATCTGAAAATTCCACTATACGGTTGAAAATTCATGTATTTTCTTGAAAAATCGTCTTTTTGGTAAAGGTTAATCTTATTGGTTGAAAATTCATCCTTTTTGGTTAAAAATGAACTGTTTGGTTAAAACTTGATCTGTTTTTGCTGTGGATTCAATTATTTTCTAGAAAATTCGTATTTTTGACTTGAAAATTCATCAATTTGGTAGAAAATTAAACTCTTTGTTCGAAAACTTATCTTTTTTAGTTAAAATTCAACTATTTAGTTGAAAATTCATCTATCTTGATTGAAGATGAACTTTCTTGTTGAAAATTTATCTTTTCCGGTTCAAAAATCACCTGTTCCATTTTTGGTGGAAAACTTATATTTTTTAGTTGAAAATTCAACGATTTGGTTGAAAATTTATGTACAGGATTTGTTTGAAAATTCGTCCTTTGGGAGAAAATTCATCTTCTCAGTTGAAAATTCACCTTTGTAGATTAAAAATTCATCTTTTATGGTGAAAAAGTCATCTTTTTTGGTTGAAATTTATTTTTTTGGTTTGAAAATTCGTCTTTTTGGGCTGAAAATTCATCTCTTTTGGTAGGAAATCTTTTTTTGTCACGTAGGCATATTGGCAACTAAACTCACTAGAAACGCAAAAAAAACGCAGAAAAAACGTGAAATCAATGTTTAACCGACAGCTGCGTTACTTTTTTTTCGGAAAGGGGGAGGAAGACTAAACTACGATTGTCAACGAGAGGGGGGGGAGGGTGTAAAAATAGACCAAAATTGGTGACGTAGTTTATGGATAGCCCCTTATTTTGTAGGTTGATTTAGAAAACGAAGAAACTTTTAATGAGACTACCAATAAATTCAAGAAATGTATCTTGAATTCGTTAAAAAAGTTTTCCATGCACATATACACAATACTTTATGGTGTTTTCTATTTTAGTGCAAAAAAAAATTTATAAGAAAGTAGATTTTCGATTTGGATCTGGATTGAGTTGAGGACAATAATATTTGCAGAGGAAAGGAGTGAAAAGTTAGGAATCGATTTCTTTGAAATAAGCAATCTGTCTTTTTTTTCAATCATAGTTATTTGAAGATTTCGCATCAAAGCACTTTGAACTCATCTCAGCAACCTGAGGAATTTCTCTTTCAGAGAGAACGCGCTCAAACGAACGATTTCATCCTAGCGATTCTAAACTGTATTATGCTTCTCTGTCGGGTTTGGCTAAAAGATTTTTATCTTGAAGATTTAGACGTATTTTGAAGAAGGGAAGAATGACAAAACGGGAGCATCAACAAAGTGGAGCGACTACGGCCCCAAAGAATGAATAAGTCTAATAACGTTTCTAAAATCGAGTCTAAAATAGGGGTACAACACTTTTGAGGACTCAACATTAAAAATTTGAAATAAATAAGAAACATTTTCTTCTCTACAAATAATAAATATTATTCTAGCAGACTTCGGACTCATTTGAGAAATTCAAAATAGTGTTAACAGTAGCATAAACTTTGAAAAATAGTAGCAAAATAGTGTCATGCAATCATTCAAACATTGAATCGAGGGGTTAACTATTTTTGAAATCTAGTATACAATACACATTTTCCATGAAATCGCGTGAAATCTCTGAAATCCGTACGAATCCTTAGAAATCCCTTGAAATTTCATTTAATTTCATTTTATATTAAAGTTCTCTAGAAACCCGTTGGAATCTCTTGAAATCTTTTAAACATCATCGATATCCTGGATACCTTTCTGGAATCCTATGAAATTATCTAAAATCCTACGAAATTCTTTGAAAACCCTTTAAAATTTTGAAGCTTCGTTAAATTCCTTAGAATTTTTGAAATTAAGCTACTTAAATTATATTCGTAAGGGATGTTGATGCTCGTTATTGGCTTTAGGGTCAGGTGAAATTGAATACAAATTAAATTGTTTCAAACGTTTCGGCACACAATGGTGGCC
>JAUMHM010000078.1:1923503-1934689 GCA_032362435.1 Melikaiella ostensackeni
CAAACGACAAGGATGGACAAGGAATAAACATCAAGAATAACCAAAGAACAAGCATCAAGAATTGACAAGGAATAAATAACAAGAATAATTAAGGAACAAATAACATTATGAACAAGGATCAAATAACAAGGATGGAAAAGGAATAAACAACAAGGATGTACAAGGAACAAACAACAAGGATAATCAAAGAACAAACAACAAGGATGAATAAGGTACAAATAACAAGGATGAAGAAGGAATAAGCAACAACGATGAACAAGGAACAAATAACAAACAACATGGATGGACAAGGAACAAATAACAAGGAAGGAGAAGGAATAAAGAATAGAGATGAACTAGGAACAAACAAAAAGGATTACCATACAGAAAACTTTTGAGTAAATCTAATAGCGAAGCCAGCTATACAAAAAGAAGCAAATCCGGTCAAGACTGCACCTCGAAAGAGGCTAAGGAAAAATGTTCTGACTGCTAAAGGTATAACTAGCACCAATTCTTATATATTTAAGGAAAGATATATCGATTTTATGTCTAATGTCTACAATATCCTTCAAAATCTTCAAATTCAGGGTTGCTGCAAGACCTGGAAGACCTGGAAAAGTCTAGAAATTTTGCAAAAATGACTGGATTTTCTTACTCGCACCTACTTCAAAGTCTTAATATATAACAATTTTTGGAAATGCTTGAACAATGAAAATTAGTGATTCTATTTTACAAGTAAAGTATCTAAATATTATGTTTGAAATGTACGTTTTGTGTTTCATTTTAGGCGTTTATCAAGTGAAATGGAAGATGAAATTTTGACTTGAAGGAAGGGGACGAGGGTTTCGTGTTTGTGACGTCACTCTGGGGGGTTCAAGCTTTGTGCGATGATCTGTAACGAAGAAGGGGAGGGGTGTAAAAAGTATTCAAAATAGCGTGACGTAAAATTTTTGAACGGCCCCCTATGCCCTACGCTCTACTCAGCAGCGTACAGGTATGATGGGAATGTTTTAACTGTAAGTCCCAAAGAACTGTTACAAATTTCCATTTTTAAATACCCTTATGATTCAGAATTCCTTTAAATAACGTAGACTATAAATTGAAAACAGTTGAATTTAATAATATACGAGCATTTAAAAACTTTCCAAAATATAAGCCTTCAAATAAAAGAGTTTTCAAAATTTAAAACTTTTTACTTTAATGTTTTCGAAATTCAAATCCTATTAATTATGTTCACAATTACAAATTATATTTTGCTACAGTAAAATAAGTGATGATTTCCGTCGAGATGCCGGAATCTCCCACGACATCGCGACGGCTCCTTTATCCAGGACAAAGCACAGTGGGATAAGAGACACCGAAAACTGGCCAAAATTGAAAATTTCGTCGGAATTGTGTAAAACTTAGTATAACTGGGCTTTTGAGGTAGCTAATTTCGATTTTGATATCAAAATTTAGAAATTAACAATGGCGGATCCAATATGGTGGCCAAAATTGATTTTTTTTTACAGATTTGCCTAAAACTTGGTACTAGGAGGTCTTTGAGGTCGCTAATTTCGACTTTGACGTCAAAAGTTACAAATTCAAAATGACGGATCCAATATGGCGGCCACATTTTTTAAGTTTGAACAGATTTGCCTAAAACTTGGTATAAGGAGGTTTTTAAGGTCGCTAATTTCGACTTTGACGTCAAAAGTTATAAATTCAACATGGCGGAGCTAATATAGCTGCTAAAATATTTTTTTTCAACATTTTTGCTTAAAACTTGGTACAAGGAGTTTATAAGGTCGTGAATTTCGATTTTGACGTCAAAAGTTACAAATTCAAACTGGTGGCTACAATCTGACGGCCAAAATTTCCAAATTTCTACAGATTTGCTTAAAATTTGGTACAAGCGGGTTTTCGAGGTCGCTAATTTCGACTTTAACGTCAAAAGTTACAAATTCAAAATGGTGGATTCAATATGGCGGCCCAAATAAATTTTTAAAATGAATTTGCCTAAAACTTGGTACAATATGGTTTATAAGGTCGTAAATTTCGATTTTGACATCAAAAGTTTCAAATTCAGAATAGAAAATCCAACATGGCGGCCAAAATTTGAAAATTTATACAGATTTGCCTAAAATATGGTACACGGGGGGTTTTTAAGGTCGCTTATTTCGATTTTGACGTTAAAAGTTACAAAGTGAAAATTGCGGATCCAATGTGTTGGCCAAAATTGATTTTTTCTACAGATTTGCCTAAGACTTGGTACAAGGAGGTGTTTGAGGTCGCTCATTTCGACTTTGACATCAAAAGCTAGAAATTACGAAAGGCGGATCCAATATGGTGGCCAAAATTGGTTTTTTTGCAGAATAGTCTAAAACTTCGTACGAGGGGGTTCATAAGGTCTTTAATTACGATTTTGACGTCAAAAGGTACAAATTCAAAATGGCGAATTTAATATGGTGGCCAAAATTTAAAAAATTTGAACAGATTTGCCTGAAACTTGGCACAGGGGGGTTTTGAAGGTCGCTAATTTCGATTTTTACGTCAGATGTTACAAATTCAAAATGGTGGATCCAATATGGCGGCCCAAATTTCAAAATTTTTGCTCATTTTGACTTTGACGTCAAAAGTAATTATTTTAAAAATTGTAGGATCCAGGATCTACTATGTGTAGGTTGCAGTGCTATGTTGGAGCCCTTATTTTAAGGTGCTTAATTAATGAGAGTCCTGTAGTGTCTCACAATTCAGGGTGCTTTTTGGAATGAGTCGCCTAGCCTCCCATTAATAATCTGCATGCTCGTCAAATTCTTCTTCGTCGGTCAATTGGAGTTCGTCTAAGAGACATATATTATGCGATACGATATTTATTATTTATGTTCAATGAATATATTCAAAATGTGAAATAAAATGAACAGACTTATTCATCAATAACTGATATAACTTTACACAATCCGTTTTCAGCACTAAATTCTGACATATATACGAATGGAAGACGAGTGAGCTCGGTCACGGTTCGTTGAAATGATCTTCAGCGCAAAGGTGCGAACACCAAGAATATTTTTCTTGATTTTGTATCTGAGGTGCCTTGCAATTATTTTATGATAAAAAACAAAATCTTCGCGGAACCGGTTTGCAAAAAAATCCATTTTTAATTTTAAAAAATCGCAATTTCCACTTTTTCTCGAAATCGAAGCGAGATGTGAAAAAGATTTATTAGAAAAATTCTTCCTTGGGAAAATTACAACAAAAAGACTCCCTTAATATTTTTAGTCCCACTTCATTTTTTCGAAAAACTTGATTTTTCCATTTTAAGAGGTAAAAATTCGTTTTTCGCTGTTTCATACCAGAGAAAAAATTACAACGGATAAATATTATTATTCGAATTGTCTCAAGATATTTTTTTATTTTAAAAATGTTATCGACTTATGATAAAAAGTTTTGAGTGTCAAAAAACATATGGATATGAGTACAGTCTTAGCTTTTGTACTTACAATAATTATATCGAGAACAAGAAAAAAGAAAAGAAATGTATAATAAAATCGATAAACCAAGTTTTTCAAAAAAACGAAGTGAGATTAAAAATTATTAAGGGCATCCTTTTGTTCCAATTTTCTCAGGGAACAATTTTGCATTTCTTACTTTTTCCCATATCTCGCTTCGTCTTCGAGAAAAACGGGAAATTTCAATTTTTTTAAATTAAACATGGATTTTTTCAAAAATGGCTCCGGGGAAGATTTTGTTCTCTATCAGAAAATACAAAATCGAGGAAAATATTCTTTAGATATGAGGTTTAACCTCGGGAAACTTTTGATTCAAAAAATGTCTATATTCTAAATTTTTAAAATGCATGAGTATAAAGTGAGGGAACTCGAAATCAAGCTAATATTCGTATTTTTTATTTACATCGTATTATTTCATGACTACTCAAATGAGAAAAAAAACCGTAACATTTGAACTCATAATCTTATGAACAAGTGTTTTAAAAAACCGATGTCTTAAAAAACTGAAATGAAATATAAATACATTTTTTAAAATTCATAGCCTTCTAGAATAAAGGGGATTTGTTAAAAAATCATGAAATTTGGAAAAAAGTTGCTTCAACTCTTCTACAAAATGAAAAATAAGTCTTTTATTAAAAACTCTTGTGCTGGTTATGGTAACGGTATATCAAAGCCACAGAATACTCTGTTCGCACTAATTACTGGCAACTCGATTTTCCATCGCGATACTGACTCCTCTTTCTCCTCCTCTCTTGTTTTTATTTTTCCCTTCTCTTTGAGTCTCTCCGACTTGACCTGCCTCTTTTTTAGCAATCTTCAATCAAGCGTGAAAAACAATCTCGATTCTATCGCGAACGACGATTTTATACTCCACTTTATATTTAAAATTTGGATACTTTCGAATTTTAGAGATTTTCCAATTTCAGGCTTGCTGCACTCTAACGACCTAAACGACGAGTAAATAAAAATTGTGAAGTGTAAAATGTGAAATGTAAATTGCGATTCAATATAAGGCGCCGTTCAAAAAACACGTAACGCCTTTAAAGGGTTAATAAAGTAATTTTTTTTCCTTAAAATAGCATGAATGACTCAATGACTCAAATGACTCAACTCAATGACTCCAAAATAAAGTGTTTTTTCTTATCTTTAAGAAGATATTGGGAACAATCAAAATGTTTTATTAATTTTTCCGTGGCTACAGCCAAAGTCTGAGGTTAGAATCAAAAGGTCGTGAAAATTCAAAATCTTTCTATACTCGAAAAAAATGGATTAACAAAATTATGAATGTGATAATCATGCATAATTCATTAAATTTTCTTGAAATATAAATCATAATTATTTTGTTGATTTCTTTTATAAAAGATTTTGCTCTGAATTTTTACGAATTTGTTGTTCACGTTCAAACTTTTACAGAATTCGGACCTTATATAATAATTAACTATTATTATTATAATTGTTATGTTTCCACACTTATGTTTATTGTTTAAAGAAAATAAAAGGCCCGCCAAATCTTGTTTCTTTTTATTATTTATCTGAAATATCATTTTCTAACGAAAAACAAACATTTCAGTTAACTAATTCAATGAACTAATTCCTTTTATTAAAACACACTTCTATTAATAAATTTTCTACTATTCGTACTTAGCATTTTTTGATTTCACAACTTTGATTACCTTGAAAATAAGTAAAAAAATATTATTTTCTATGTACTTGGCGGAATTTTTTCACACGTAGTGTAGGAGAAATATTTTCAGAGAGCCCAAGGTAACTGGAAAGGGCGGCTAGGTTCACCGAAATTCGGTGAGCGTAGACCAGATATTTTCGGTGCTTCTAGACTTTTCATTTATCCATCAACAATATTATATCAACAATATGAACAAACGATAATAAACATAATAAAGGATTGCTAAAAAGGAATTCCAGAATCCAAGAAACTGATGAGACACTGAGAAAAAAGTTTCCGCTAATATAACAGAAAGTGACAGCATACATTTTTCTGTAATATTTAAAGAAAATCTTGTGAGATTTGCAGAATTTTCTGTATGATTCACTGAAAATTCCTGTAAGATTTACTGAAAATATCCGTAAATCTGTAAGCTACCTAGAAATTCTGTAAAGATTACAGAAAATTCTGTAAGCTCTACAGAAAAACTATGCTGTCAATATCGCACCTTTCAATACTATTTCCCAAACATTTTTGAAGCCACAATCTCTCTAGAATTTTAAATGCACCTTTTTGAAGCATTCTTGAGAGTCTCTAGACGCAAATCGAACAAAATATAAGTATTCTTTTCTTGTTTAATTAATCAACTTTTGTAAAAAAAAGTTACGTAACACCTTGACATAAGAACACCTCGAAAGAAATGGTGGGACTTGATTACGTCATTGCACGATAAGAAATTCATATATACTTGAAGGTCTTTTGCGTGCTCGTTCCACACTGAATCAAGTTGACTTTGATTAAGGGAAAGGGTTGAATACAGATCCAATTTTTTGTGTGTGAATGTGTGTGTGAGCCCCTAGCATAGGGTAGTCCTAGAATTCTAGATTCTATTAGATGGAAAACACGCAAGGAACGAATGCGATTCCAAGGGACTGGAGATAGTATAATTCAACGATGATAAGATGCACTCCGCGGAGAGGCGAGAGAGAGAAAAAGGAAAACTGATCACGCGAGTTCCAAGATAGTTCCCGCAGGATTTACGGAACCAGCGCACAGTGGGACAAAACTGTTTTTTTTTTTGGGACAAATCAGCCTACAGGTCACAATTTTTATCCGATTCAGACGTTCATGTTTTGTAATTAAAGCTGAATAAATTCTGCAGAGATCCTTCCAGGCGGATTTTATAATTTTTGTTTTTGCAAAAAACTGTGTAAGGAAGAAATGCGAAAATAAGTATATTCAACGAAATCATTTATTAACTTGCAAAAAATAAATTGTATAGACTCAGAAGCGTTCAAAATGAATGCACATGCACTAAAGGAACATAAATAATCTATTTTATACTCACCTTAATTGTTGTCAACAAATTACATAAACAAATATTCAGAGTCTGATATTTTGATACGAGAAAAATATCTTTCTTACCTGAAATTACTGCAATATGTTATGCAAATTTTACCTGGTACTAAGAAATGCTATTAATTAACAATTTATATTGTTATACGTGCATTATATTCCCAAATATTGGTGAAAAAGAAAACATTTTTTCCTATGCGAAAATGTTATAATTGAGTATTGGTTAATATAATTTATTTATAACAATATAAATTGTTAACTTATAGCATATTTTAGTATTGGGTAAAATTTTCATAACGTATTGCAGTAATTCAGTTAAGAAAGATTTTTTTCCAGACTCTGAAACCGACGGCTGTAGCTGCGCGGTGAATTTCAACTTCGGCGGAATCGCGAACGTTAAGCCATTTAGAGCACGGCTAGCTCTCGGATTGGTATCCGTTCGTGAGATGCGCCTAGGTCATGTTTAAAGCGCATGAATATTCCCCAAATTCTATTTTTATTTTTACGAATTACTTTTCGTGTTAATTTTTATTTTTCCGTATTACCTTTTATCATAATTTTTATATTTCCAAATTATCATTTGACTTAATTTTCATTTTACCGAATTATAATTTGTCATCATTTTTATAATATCAAATTACTATTTAACATAATGTTACTTTTCTGAAACACTATGTGACATCATTTTTATTTTTCCGAATAAGCGCATGACCTAAAATTCATTCAAAGGAAACGCCATCTGTCATAATCCCCATGTCATCAAAACTGCATGTAACAAAAATTTCATTATTTCTAAAATGGCGCCCGGCATTCTGATTGGCTGAATAATGCCGCGAAAATCGAATCAGCCAATAAGAATGCCGGACGCTGTTTTAGGAAGAATGAAATTAATGTTACATGCAGTTTCGATGACATGGGGACAAGGACGTATATAATAATTGGTAATTCGCAACATAAAAATTATGATAAATGATACTTCGAAAAAATAAAAATTATGTTAATTACTAATTCGGTATTATAAGAATTATCCAAATTTTAATTCGTGGAAATAAAAATTAGCACAAAAAGTAATTCGGAAAAATAAAAATTAGGTAAATTGGCCATCAGAATAAATAAAAGTTGTAGCAAATTACTATTCGGCTAAATGATTTTAGGTAAAATAAATATTAGGGAAAATAGAATTTGACGAATATTCATGCGCCTCGTCGTGTTTTCACTGCGTTTAACTAATGTCGAGCGAGAGTTTTGACGCTGAGGATGACTGTGTACACTTCATGATATCGAGTGTCTACACCCATACTCGACAGTCGGAAAACCGGCTGTACTCGGGAGCAGGTTTTCTGCAGGTTTCCTCTCCCCTGGCCAAACGTTCAGGAAAATGCGAGTACTTCTAATAAAGTCGGATGCAATCGCGATTTATCACTGGGCGTGATAATGGTTCATACAGTGGTTCCAAGCGCTCCTTAGTAAAGTAAAAATTTTCACATGCTCTTACCCGTCGGACTTTTGCAGCGTGGACTTACGTCGATCGCCCTTGATTTCGCCGGGGATTTTGAAGTCAGGTAGAGTACAATATTTTTTCAAAAACCTCAGTGCTATGGGACCTAAATGCCCCTGTCTCTCCGTAATAATAATCAGACTCTGCACATTTTTTTTTTAAATTTGTTCACAACAATATAAATGATTTATTTATAGATTTTTTGTTGCTAAATAACTCTCAAATATGAAATCTCAACAATTATAGTATTTGTGTAATTATATATAAATTATTTTATAACGATTTAGTTAATTATAACATTCACTATTTATGTTCCCTCAGTCCACGTGCATTCATTTTGATTGATTCTAAGTCTATAAAGTTTATTTTTTGTTCTTTCTAAAATTAAAAATTAAAAAATCTGTCTTGAAAAGCCTCTATAGAAATTAATCAGCTTTAATTCTAAAAAAGAACGTCTGAATCGGATAAGAATTATGACCTTTTGATTTGAATAAAGACTTTTTTCTGTAAAATTCTTTCACTTCGAATCTTAATGTTTTAACAGTAAATCGTGGGCTATTATTTGCATCCGTAACGAAATTAAAATTTTCAAGACAATTAACTGTAGAATTAAATTTGAAATAAGCATCAATTTCAGGGTTGCTTCAGAAAACCGGTTTGAAAATTCCATATAACATTTCCAGGTTTCCCTGGTCTACTTTTAAACAAATTTCAGGCCAACTTTTCGAAAAATCCAGACAATAAATTCTATTCAATTTCAAAAAGTTTAACCGGTCGCAAACTAATTTTCTAAAAATTTCTTGTACAATATTAATCAAACCCTGGTGGAAAAACTGTTTAAGACAATGAAATAAAATTGTTCTTTGAAATCGTCGTTTTTACAAATGATCGTAGGAAATTATAGATTTTGAAATAGTTCCTCGAATAGTTCGGCATCGAAAATTGCAGAGTATATATGAAAATCAAGATTTTCAATGAATAATTATAAAGTTTTATGACTTGGTATAAAAAATATAAATTTTCGAAGTAAAATTATGAAAATCTATAACAAAAAAAAAAAATTTTAATTTTGTGTAGCTTGTTGCAGAAATTTACAAACTTGTATGAAGTTTTATGAATGAACACAACTTTGTATGAAATTTTACGAAAATTTACGTTTAAGAAAACTAGTTGCTTTTCATATGTTATTTTTTAGATTTAGAAAATTACCCACACACAATTATGAATAGCTACAATTTTCTACGAAAAATAGGAAAATCTACGATTCCATAATGAAGATTTAATTTTTAAATAATTTTTAATAGGTTTTTATAGAAAATTATAATTTACTGTAAAAAATAACGAATATTTACGATTCGCAGAAGCTGGTTGTAGTTTTTTTTATATTTTTCTTTAAAAAATAACAAATTTCCACACATAATTATGAATAAATACAATTCTCTACGAATAAATAGGAAAATCTACGACTCCAAAATGAAGGTTTAGTTTTTCATATATTTTAACAGGCTTTTGTAGAAAATTACGAATTTCTATACACAATTATGAATAAATATTATTTTTTAAGAAAAAATAGAAAAATCTACCACTCCAAAATGAAGGTTTACTTTTCCATAATTTTGAATAGGCTTTTATAAGAAATTGCGAATTTCTCAATAGCTTAATGAATTTATACGTAATAAATTATAAGAATTTACCATTTTTGCATCCAACAAGTTGTTCTTTTCCGACCTAGGTTAATATAATATTTTAAACATCGTGGAAGTATTTGCTATTACAAAAAATCTTTTACGTTTAAATTATCAAATATTCAGATGCAATAATCTCTAAAAAAATATTTGAAAAGTTTAAGTTTCAGAGATTTAAGACTTATTTTTTCCATTAAAAAAAATTATTTCATTTAAATATTTGTCGTCCTGGGTCGAAAAAAACAATTAATTTGATGCAAAAACTGTAAATTCTTGTACTTTCTTGTTAAATACATATTACAACCACAATAAAGTACAACAATATTACGACGGAGCTCACAACAAATTTCACAAATGTACAAGAATGTACAAAATTCGTCTCAATAATAGACAGAAACGAGAACAGAAGTTTTAATTTTCTGTAATTTTTGTTGCAATTTATTGTTTTTATTTATACTGCAAAAATAGTTGTAGTTTTTTGTACTTATTTGTGAAAAAATTTCCACCTGGAATTAAATACAAAAATCTTAATTTTAATTAGGTTTACATTATTTTCTTGTGAAGTTTTGCATAACAAACCAAAACTACCCAATTAGGGTTTTTAAGGGTCGAACATTGTGAGTTATAATTTTTAATGGAGTCCACCAACGAGTAAAATGAAAAATTTCCACTGATTTTAAAAAATAACAAATTTTTTTTTCATTTTCCACCCTTTTTTCTACTTTTCTCGAGAAGGGTTGTTTCACTGAGAAAATTATTACAACAAAAGAGCTGTATTTCATAGAGATTTACAACTTTTACTCAATCAAGTTTTCAATACAACCCCAGAGTCTTTCATTTTCTAAATTTTTTTTTTACGCTACGTCATACTGTTGATTGTTTCACACCAATTGCAATTTTTGATAAAACTAAAAATATTAAACAAAACAAAATACAGCTATCTAATATCAGCTGAATTGGGATGCTCATGAAACTTTTTCGAATGGCATGCCTTCGCGGTTCCGCCACTGATAAAATTTAGTAGTATCCCCCGAGCCGTTTTTGGAAGAAGTGTCCTTAAGGGTTAAAAATTGATTCCATTGAATCTCTAAGTAGTCAGTAAGGATAATTCCTTGGGAATACCAGAATACTATGGCCATAACCTTCCAAGCTGACAAAAGAGTCTTCGCCTTCTTTGGCGCACTTTCATTAAGCAGTACCTACTGCTTTGACTGCTGCTTTGTCTCGGGTGTATAGTGATGGATCTAGGTTTTATCCACAGGTACGAATCGACACAAAAAGTACTGCGGTTTCCGAATAAACTTCGCCAAACACTGCGCCGAAACGTCTTTTCGGTTGCGTTTTTGATCGGGAGTCAGCAATCGCGGCACCCATCTTGCACACACCTTCTTAACCTCCAGTTTTTCGTGCAAGATGTTATGGACTCGTTCAGTGGAGGTGCCTACAGCCTTAGAAATCTCACGCACCTTGATTCGGCGATCTTCCATAACCATATGATGAATTTTTTTCACCATATC
>JAUMHM010000078.1:1941968-1954350 GCA_032362435.1 Melikaiella ostensackeni
CACTCTGGGTCAATCTGACCCAATACTTTTTTTGATCGTGTACCATTCCGCAATGACTGGATCAATTGTCTTAAAAATTGTTAACGTATACTTAAGAGCCGATAGAATTAATTTATGCCAAATTAAACTTTTTTTGATGTCCTTAACAAGGTTAAAAAAATTCACGAAGATTATTTTTTTTTAAATTGAATTTTACGAAAAAAATTATAACTTTTCAAATTTTTAATATTGCGAGCTAAAATTTCATATGGAAACTCTCAAAGTATGCTAAAATAATGAAAAAAATAGTCCTATACTATACCTTTCAATAAAGATAATTTTTTTGAAATTTGAAGTTGGTGCATTTTTTAAATATAAAACGATAAAAAAGTTTTTCTTTCGCCACGTAAATAAAGAAAATACTTAAATATTTTTTGTTAAGAAGTATTGATATTTATTTTAAAAAATTACAGCATTATAATTTTAGCATTTTTCTTCTCCGAAATAATCGTTGCAAATGTAAGCATGATGGTCATCACACACTGGCCGCAAACAAGATGCTCGATCAGAGCATTTATAGAGAATTTAAAGCATTTATTGTTTAAACAAATATGTATCATAAATAATACATATATTTTTTAAAATACTTAAAAATTAGAATAATTAAATTTTTTTGTTAAAAAGTATTGATATTTATTTTAAAAAATTACAGCATTATAATTTTAGCATTTTTCTTCTCCGAAAAAATCGTTGCAAATGTAAGCATGATGGTCATCACACACTGGCCGCAAATAAGATGCTAGATCAGAGCGTTTATAGAGAATTTAAAGCATTTATTGTTTAAAAAAATATATATCATAAATAATACATATACTTTAAAAATACTTAAAAATTAGAATAATTAAATAATTTTTGTTAAAAAGTATTGATATGTTAAATATGCACTGAATTTTAAGTATGAAGATAAAATAAAAATTTGTTTCAATTATTAATCAAATTAATGTACTTTAGGTACAAATTTAAGAAATGATTAATTACGTTTTTAGTATTATTAATATATTTAGTCATCCGATGCTGATATTATATTCAAGAATATTCTGTAATTATCTAAATTGATTAAATTAAACACAAGATTAATTTTCTGCGGAAAAAGTCGAATTTTCAAAAAAAAAAAAAAAAAAAAACAGTTTGTCAATCAAGGAGATGAATTTTCAACTAAAATGATGAATCTCCAAACAAAAAAGAGAATTATGTAGCAACAAAGTAGTTTCACTTTCAACCAAGTAGTCGAATTTTTAACCAAAAAAGATGAATTCTCAACGAAAAATGTAATAGTTGATATTTCAACCAAAAAAGGTTTACATTTTAAATGAAAAATAATTCAAGTCGAACAAAAAAGATGAATTTTCAACAAAATAGTTAAATGCTCAACTGAAACACATTAATCATCAACCAAAAAAATGCTTTATTAACCAAACTGTTAAACTTTCAACCAAAAAAGATGAATTTTAAACGAAAAATGTAATAGTTGATATTTCAACAAAAAAAGATTTTATTTTTCAATCAAAAATAATTGAATTAAATAAAAAAATACGAATATCCAACAAACTGGTTAAATCCTCAATTAAAACAGATTAATTTTCAACCCAACAGTTGCATTTTTAATCAAAAAGATGAATAATTTTTTATATTACTTTTGCCGAATACCGATCGTTTTTTGGAGAAACGAATTTTCAACAAAATAGATAAATTTCAGCCAAACAGTTAAATTTTCAACCAAATAGTTGAATTAATGCCCAGTTGTTGAATTTTTAATCCAAAATATGAATTTTCAACCAGGACGTTGAATTTTTTACCAAAACATTAAAATTTCAAGCCAAAAATACGAATATTCTACAAAACATTTGAATTTCGAACCCGCATACATAAGTTTTCAAGAAAAAAGTTTATTTTAAAGCAAACAGAAGAATTTTCAACAAAACAACTAAATCCTCAACAAAAAGATGAACTTTTAACGAAACTAATGAATTTTTAACCAAACACTTAAATTTTCAAACAAACTATTAAAATTTGAATACAAAAAGACGAATATTCTACAAAACAGTTGAATTTCAAACAGGAAAATATGAATTTTCTAGAAAAACATTCATTTTCAACCAAATAGTTGAATTTTCAACCGAATTAAGAATGTTAAACAAAATAGTTGAATACTCAACCAAAACAGATTAATTTGCTACCAAAAAGTCGTATTATTAACCAAAAAAGGTGAAATTTCTACCAAAAGAGATAAATTTTTAAGCCACAAAGACGAATTTTCAACGGAAGTGTTGAAATTTCAAGCCAAAAAGACAAATATTTCACAAAAAAGTTGAATTTTGATAGCGAAAATATGAATTTTCATCAAGAAAGTTTATTATTATACCCATTTAGATGTTTACAAGGGACTGAAAAACTATCTAAAATAAATTCGCGAAATTGTATGCATATTCCGATTTTGTGTTAATTACTTAAAATTTGACCAATCACAAGTGTATAATAAAGAGTTATTCAAGTATTATGCGATGCTTTGAATTTGAAAGGGTGTAGGGTCGATTGCTTTAAAAAGTGCAATAATTAATACTGTAAAATCTAAAAATCCCTCGAATTGTCAAAGAATTTTTTTCCAGGAGTCTTGTAAAGTAAATATTTATTTGTTTAAATTATATATTGTTTTATGAAAAAAAAAGTTTTCATTACTTGGACTTCTTTTATCATTTGAATTTAGCGCTCTTTCTAATTTGAGACGATACATTACCGCGCGAAATTTAAATTCTGTAACTATTATTTGGGTAATTTTTTATAACTTTATCTATTTAAGCGATTTACAATTTGAAATAAAACGTTAAATGTAAGCAGGAACACGTTTTTGCTTTCAAAGTTAACAAAAATCGAAAATATGATCCTCCATAGATGGCAATTAAATAAAGCGTGACGGCAAAGCAGAGAACAATTAGTTTTAAAATGTATTTTTTCTTTGAGGGAATAAAAATTCCAGGTCCTTGACCAAAATTTAAAGACTGTTCCAGGTTTTCAAGGATTTTCAGGACGCTAAACACCCTGCTATTAATTACCCCTGATGAGGAAATCTAAATTGGCTTCGAAACATGTTGGTCCCCAGTAGTATAAAAAATACGGATAAAAAAAAGAATGTAAGCTTGGTTTTGGTTGACTCTTTCTTTTTTGTTGTACATTTATTGTAGATTTGTCTCTTATGAGCCGAAAAAGCGGGTAGTTTCGAAATCTATTTTTGATTTGTGAACTTTTTGGGTGTTCTTTTTTAGTACACAAAAAATTTTCATGATAAAGTTGACTTTATTTTGATTTTTAAAAGAATTTCAATGAAGAGCCTTCCTTGCTGTTTGCCAAGCTGACATTGAACTAAATTAAATCGTTACATTAACTCGGCACGTCGATTAAACAGACTTGGTAAATATTAATTATTCTCTAGAACTAAGGACAAAGCCTGAACCTCGGAACTCAAAATTGTTTAAATAACATAACCATGAAAAGTTATTATTTAGTAATTCAGTATATATACAACATATACTTACTTATATATTTATTTATACTTACCTTATTATCATTCGAGAGTCGATTGTTGACTAGGAAATCTTTGCGAGACATGTCTGTTAGCAACATTACAACCTCCATCAAGTCAACAAGGCAACGCATAAAAACTTCCTGTTTGCGAAAATAGATGCAAGAATTGCAAAAATAAAGTCCAAAGTTTGGATAAAATTAATAAAGGAAAATATTGTTAAATCACTTTTTAAAATGATGAAAATAAACGGCTAATAAATAATTATCTAACTGAATACGAATGTAAATAAGAGATAAAATTTAAATTATTCTTCTTTCATCTTGAGATTTTTTTTCTAGGTCGTAAAAAACGCCTGGCTAGCTTTGGATAAGTTCTATCTCGAACAGCTAAATCACCTGAACTCGGCTGAATATCCAATTACTCGTAGCACGATCTCGCCTAGCTATCTTACTTTTTAACTTGGGAAGCGAAGTAATTATCAGTAAAAAGACAGATGATTTATATTCTTGAAATTTCATAAGCACGAGGCCTTTGTTTTTATTAATATCTCTGTACAAAAACAGTCGAAAAAATTATAGTTTTTCTTTCGTTAAAGATTCAATTTTTTCGAGCTCACGGCATATATACAAGCGGGAAATCATAATAGAATATCGTTTAACCTAAAACTAAACATAATTATACATTGATACATAATAGATATAATAATTATAGCATTATTATAGTAATAGTAATCTACGAGAGTCTAGGGATTTTGTATTTTCTGTACGTGTTTCCATATTAGTGTATAACTGTTTGAAAAAAGCGCAATGTAAAAAACGATCAACCAAGGATAATCCAGTTTTAAAAAATTGGTTACACTTCCATTGATCCTTTTTACAAAACTGTCTTCTTTTTTGGTATGTTTCACGTGTTTGACAGTATCGAAATTCCTCAGGCATTTGAATTTCCTCAGGCATTTGAATATCCTCAGGAATTTCAATCCTGTCATGTGTTTGTGTCTCAGTACTAAACAGATTTATACAGAATTCGTAGAGACGCATCTCGCATGCCAAAAACGTACAAATCAGTGTAAACTCTAATGGAAAGGGTGGCTCGATTCGGATTTTTTTGGTCTCAGACTTGGTCACTCGACAGTCGAATCTAACGATAATTACAAGCAAAGTAACGTCACATTGAGATAATCATTTGCAAACAATGTTCGCGACCTTTTCAATCCGAATCCAACATTCCTCTTCTTACCACGATCTCTCGCTGACTACACTCTCAACTATGAACTCTGCATTCTTGATCAACTTTGCCAACAAAAGTCATAAACCATTTTTATAAATACACGAAAAAGGGTAGTACCTCGAGACAACCTTCAACATCAAAATTATTTCTCAAGGTCCAAACTTCATTTTAAAAAAGTACAACTTCAATAGACCTTGAGAAATACTTGGGACAAAGTTGAGGACAGATTTTTAGTCACCACAGCCTTCTACTTATTTTAATTTTTTGTACAATTTTGAATCCAGCCAAAAGACGACATTCAAGGCTCAGGATTTGAGTTGGCAAAGGGATGTGAATGCGGACTTCAGAGTAAAAGGACGATCACTACATTTTCTTTTTCTCCGCCCTTTCGACCTTCCTCTCATCACCTACTGTCAATCACGAAATTCTCTCCTCAGTTATCATCGTTCTGCCTCTCTGCTATCAACACAACGACGGATTTACAATTATTGATTCTCGAAAAGCAGAAAGTGTTGACCAACTTTGTCTCATCGTTTTTCCGCACCGGAGTTCCGATTTATCATTCGCTTTTTTTAGCTCTCTGCTATTTTAAGGACAATACATGCACTCTTTCACGGAGGGCCCGAGTAGAAAGGAAGAAAGATAACAAAAACAAGAAAAGAACGCAAAGAAAGGTTCACCCAATCCTAACCGAAAGTTTTTTCCAATTCGGGAATTTCAGCTCGCCAAATTTTTCAATTTATCTTAAGAGATCAATTGAAAGATTCAGAATAACGAAAATCTGAAATCGGGTTATTGACACAGTAAATTCAAGAGATATTTTTTATCCGATGGATAAAAACGTAGCAAACAATTGACAACTACAATTATCCGACGTCGGATAATTTTTATCGAGATGCCGATTCACAACCACATTCTCAACTGTATATGTAGCTGTCGATTATTTGCAAGGTTTTTATTCAACTTCAGTTAAAAAACATCTCTGGGATTTACTGTGGAATGAAAGCAAAAAAGACCTCATTAACTTACGAGTCCCGCCTGTGTGACAGAGACGTGAGAAAAATCAGCTGTTTGATAAATTTACATTGAAACTATCTTCTGCTCTTTAATTTCGAGTACAGCCTTTATTCTTTCTCTCAACTTTTTCTTGCTCTTTCAGTCCTTTCTTTCCCGTCCCTACAGCCATTCGCCCAAAAAGAGTCATACACTTTTCATCCTCAACGCGCTCGCACTCTTTGAAACTTTTTTTTTTATATATATCATTTATCTTGATTTTGTCTCGATTTATTTAAAAAAATACTGAATTAACCAAGCTAAAATCACAGACTTGCTGGCCGCCAACCAGCGGGTTTGTACAAATTCTTCCTGAAGGACTCTATGCATTATGTTACAACGTGTATGTATATATATAAGTATGTATATATAATGTATATATATTTATAATAATTACAATTCGTTCGAGAAATTCATATACTCGCATTTATCGCTTCATGTAACATATAATGTATATGCAACAAATTATTAATACATTGAATAATGTGTAGGTGGGACGCGCGTCAGTATAATTAATGTGTGTACACGGGTGTAAAAAATAACAAAAGATACGAATAAAATAAGGACGAAAAAAACGTGCTCAAATACAATCAAATTGACAAAATACGAGTAGAACAAAAAAAAATGCTCTTTGGAGATCCTTCTCTCCTTCCTCGTTGCTTCAGTTCGCGATGACACGAAGAGAAAAACAGAGCAAGAAGAAGAGAGAAATCTTGAAACTCTCTTTGACTTTTTAGTTGTATGTCTTGCGCCTTACATTTTTTGTGCGCTCGCTGTGCTCGAAATCGTTCAAATGGAAAGTGACGAAACAAGAAAAGAAATATACACATAAATAAACCCAAACCGACGAACGGCACCAATTTTCAGTTCTCACGCTGAGATTTTCGTTTCATTATTTTCGTTAATGAGGTCTCTGTCACAGGCGACTCGTATCAATACTTGTGCGTTGATCATCCAGAGACTTTGCTTAATCTTTCGTTCTCGTTGTCAACGTTGCAAAATTAAAATCGTGATACCCAGCGAAAATCCCGATGTGTCACCTCGGACGCACTTGCGACATCAGATTCACAAATCCAGATAGCGTTTGTACTATATTTTTAACTCTATACCCATCAAAAAATCCACTCTACATGTGCACTTCAAAACACGTGATTGCTGAAAAACGTGCTGCGAGTGCGCTGATGATTTGCTGCGCTGTCGTAAAAACGTAGAGTGCAAAACAACTCATTGCGCAGACGTAAATCGTTAAAAAACAAAAACAAATCGTGCACATGCGCGGTGCATTTTTGTCAGTGTGTGCCTCCACTTTACCGAAAATGGAGTTTGCAAACAAAAGAGAAAGCTTTTCGCCCAGGGTATTGATTTTTGGTGCTGTGTGCGCCCGTGGCAACGAAATGAAACGTACTTCCGAATGTAAATATATATACCTTCACATACATGCATATATGTATGCGTGCACAAATAAGTGTGCGAAATGCAATGGCAAAACAACGAGATCACGCAAAATGGATTTAGCGGGAGGCGATTGATAAGAAAGTTTTTGTGCAACCGAAATTGAACAAAAAGGCTTTAAACGAGAAAAGTATGTTCCCAAAAATTAGCGCGATAGGCTCATTAGAGACAATTTTCTGGTTCAAAGACATTTTGCGCAATTTCAGTTGCTTTCGTCTCGTTGAGTTTCGAGATAAAAAGTCCTACCTAACGCGGAAAAAAAATCTCGCTGTTACCATCGCTTTGCGCGCTCGTAACGCACCCGCGTCTGGACATTGGGTCGTCGCATACGGAAATGTTCTCTTAACTCTCATTTAATCTCTCTTTCTCTCACATGCGCACCGCCATTCACGCAACTCCCCTTCCCCCAACAATCACCCACCCCACACACATACACACGACCGTCTCGCTTATTCTCCGTATATCATATCATAATCACAGACGTGGTTCAGTAATTGCTACATACAAGAGCCTTTTTTGTTCTTCGACGTCGAGCGCGATAAGTTTCACTCTACTCGATCTTCCCCAGAGTCTGCTTTAGTTGGCAAAACTTCCGATTTAGATTGTTCTCTTCCACATTGAGAAACAGGCGTCTTATCACCTTTTTGCGGTAAAAAAAAGGAATGTTTAGGATTTTCATACGGAGGTATATTAAATTTAAAATAGACCCTATGACGACTGTCCCGAAGGATAAGTCACTAACAAAATTTTCCAAAAACAGAACGCATCAACTATATTATGCTTTGCTAGAGTGTCATATCTCTATGTATTTGTAAATAGAGATACGACACTCTAGCGAAGCATAATATAGTTGATACGTTCTGTTTTCGGAAAAATTTGCTAGTGACTTATTCTTCGGGACAGTCGATGAAGTATCACATACTATCTTCAATTTAGTGTACTTTCACATGATGTTCAATTAAGTTTATATACTACATATGAAAATTCTGAGTTATCCACTCAAGGAAAAATTTTTATGGAAACAAAAGCATTAGGCATTTTCAACTGTGACATATGGCGCCTAGAGGGACAACAGTAATACAAAGTGAATAGGACTTTAAAAAATAAATAATTTCGTAAAAAATTATTTCTCACGATAAGTGTATATCGAAAATAAGTTTTTATTTTTAAAGCACCATCTGATGAAATAATAAAATCAAACAATTTTTTATGTATCTATTTTATTATTTCATTAGATGGTGCTTCAATATGCTTCATATGGTCAGCTATTTTACAACTGAAAATGCCTAATCGTCCTCTTGCCTGTTTCGTTTTAGACCATGTGAATTTCTTTTTTGCACGAACAGAATGATTCGTCTGTAAGATTAGATGAAGTTTGTCGCAAAAGAATGTTTGCAGCAAAAAGATTCTTTTTGAGACAAGTTAAACTCCTCATAACTTCAAATTTAAGAAGAAATTTTTCTGAGTGTCTATATTTCATTCACCGAGAACTTACAGTTCAAGAGCTGCAGATGACGGAAGGTCAAATGGAAATTGCAGCCTAAAAAAAATCGACCAATAGAAATCGTTCTTTGAAAGAACCTTACAAAGTCCTAAGCAAATATTCATGTGTCCAAAATTTCATTATTCCCAAATGTATCATTTTCCGAAAAATATCAGAACGTTACTAAACTGGCAATGAAAAATCTAAAAATGTTTAGATTATCTGAGTATTTTTGTATACTTCATTGCCAATCCAGTAACGTCCTGATATTTTTTGGAAGAAATGTCATTTGGGAACAATAAAATTTTGGACAAATGAATACGTACCACCTAATCTACTTGCTTGGTGAACAAACTATAATAATGGTACCTTTTCATTGAGATAAAATTCGTGATAGTGTTGTAATTTTTTTCCGTATCAAGTACATATCTTCATTATTAGTAGGTTCATGGCCAGTGAAATACATCAGTATGAACCCAATAATGAAGTAGATATGAACTCGATGCGAAAAAAAATAACTTTGTATTAAGAACTTCATCACAATGAACAGGTACCCTGAGTATGAATAACTTTTATAGTAAAATTAAATTTTTTTAGCAAGACTGCTAAAAAAGCTCTTTATGACTAATGTTCACGTCCCTTTTTCTTTGCAAAAAGTTGATAATGTCCATGCAACCTTGTGGTGAATCTCGAATAAAAATTTGCTTTGACTAGCTTTATACATAAAATATCATTGAGGAAATTTTGCAAGCATCTCTCAGAACAGAAATCTGTTAAGCGAGATACTTGTTAGTTATTATCACTAATTTAACAGTAAGTTACTAATGAAATAGTGCCAAGCTGTTTACTAAATACTTTGGCAAGCATTATTACTAATTATTAGTAAAAAAAGTGTCGCAGAAAAGTTAAAATTAGTAAACTGGGCACTATTTCATTAGTAGCTTCTCGCTATTTCAGATTTCGAGAGAAAACAATCGGAAGTTTCGTAAAGCGTTAATTTATCACAAAATTTGTCTCACATTTCATTCTCTCACACACTTTTTCTCAGTCTGTGTGTCTCCTTTCATTCTATCTTTCATACTCGGAACACGCAATACAAATGATGTCAAAACACGAGCTTGTATTTTTCGATTTCTCTTTTCAAGTTTTTTTAATTCACTCAATGGACTTTCTGCAGGCAAAATTACGTCAGTTATACAGCTACATTTACATTTAGATAGAGATCGCCACGGTTGTGGTGGACGAGAAAAGTCTCGTTTTTTTTTACATTTATAATTCATTTTTAAAAAAGTAGGGACCACTGAAAGGAAATGCAAACTTTGAATCAAGTATTGTCAACACGAAAAGAGATAATCGGTGCAACGAGGCTCGCGCGTTCGTGAAAAGTTGGAAATGCTCGCTGCCGTCGCTGCAAATTCCCGATTTTAAAAACTCGAGATTGCACTTAGATTTCTTTTTAAAGTCGGGAATTCGTAATTTTTGAAAAATTTGACAGCAGCTAAAAAATTAATCGTTTCAAAGTATCTTACCTCAAATGAGACTCAAACCTGAAGAGTCAGCGTGTCCTGGAAAAGGATAATAATTTCCATTCTCCTGTACTTGGCACAGAAAAAAAACCATCAATCACTATCAATATTTACACAATTATTGACCAACAATTTCACAAACGTCAGCGAACTTCATAACACCAATAGACATTTCACGGTAAACCTGTACACACAATTTGTAAATTGATCGAGATCATTCTCATGCACACAACAACCTCTCCCACAGACACTCACCTTTTTTTCAAGAATCGCAATCTCTCTTTGTTTTCTCTTTCTCCCTTACCTATTTTGCCCAATTGCTCTCCCTTCGCGAAGAAAATCACAGCTGTTTCAAAGGATTATAATATACACAATTTCCGGCGATAAGCGCGCACGCACGCATTGGAACTTTTGATATCAATAGCGCTTGTGCGTGCGTGTGCGCATACAACACTTACAATATACAACGTTCATATATATATTTACATATAAACGCGCATAGGTCAATTACACACGTAAATATATCGAAGCAGTCGATTCCTGTGGATCCGACGATCTCTGGGAGACTCCAATGATGAATTCAAGATACCACAAGGTGATAAGGTTTCTTGGAAGATGACAAGAAAATTCGTTTTCTGCTGAATAGAAAGCGAGACAAAGAGGAAGGATCAGCGTGAGGGCAGGAGAGCCCGAAAATCACTGGTTGGGACACTTGTGTCTTCTCTCTCTAAAAGGGGTTCTATTTTTCGTTCTTGGTCTTTGCCCGCAAGGGATGCTGAGATCATAAGAGTTCCTAGGCCTGGATGCTCGTCTTTTTCATTCTCCGACCTCTTTCTTGGTCGTGTTCCATTGACAATGTGTGGATATTAAAGAAGAGACGGAAGAAGAAGAAAAGATGATCGCTGATCAGTGACGAGATCGCACGGCTGAGGAGACGGATGGCGAGAAGGGAATCCGATTTTGGATCGTACAAAGATCTGAGCGAAGATCGGGACGAAGTGCTTGATTCTTCGTCTCGAGACTTCGGAATGGAGGCGTTCAACTGGAAACGAAAGCCGCGATTTGCTCGCTAAATTGCGGGTGTTCGAGGAGCAGAGAGTCTTTGCAGCTCTCAAATTGCTGTTGGTGCTGGTGATGCTGGAGGTGATCCTGGAACTGGCTCTGCTGGCTCTCCTCCTGGTCGCCGCCGGACTTCTCGTAGAGAACGCAAATGGATCCGTTCTCACCGATCCTGTAGGAGACCTCGGCGGGGTCAATCCACATGGTGAATTCCGAGGGGAAGAGACTGTGGAGTACGGTGGGCAGAAGTCCAACATTTGCGCCCGCTTGGGCTATCACAGGGTCCATCTTGCCGTTGATCCTGATGCAGCGGTAGCCCGATCCTCTATTAGGTCGATCGGGGAACCAGTGATCCCTGTATCGTCGTTTGAGAACCTCTGTTAGCGAGCTCTTAAAGAGCTCCAATTGCCGTTCTGTCACTTGACCTGTCTGAATACGCAGCAGATCCACTAGAAAATCTGCTGCTGAAACGATTTCCAGCCTCATGGTGAGTGGTCTTGAGGGGAACAGGGTGAAGAGTTTAGCTGCCTCTGAAGGAAATATTCCGTCTGCGTCCGCCACCTTTCTCAGGTTCTTCGTCTTCCTCGACGAGATCCTCCTTCGCCGCACCTAGATCGGGTCACGGCACGACACGAGCAGTCAGCAAAACTTTCGAAACTCTCTGTCTGTTCTCGACAAAATGGCGCCGCCACGTCGTAACGTCGTACCGATGGGCTCGACTTGAGCGACGTCTCCGCTCCAGCGCGATGAGCTGCAGCTCTGCCAACTTTTTTTCTTCACTTGGGACTGTCGCGTAGGAGACGTTCCTGCAAACTGGTTGATTTTGGAATTTGAGTTAAACTCGGAAAGATCAAAAACACTTGCCACCAAAACTTTTGAAATGTACCTAGCCTTTCGGTTTCTCGCACCCTTTTTCAAACTTATTCACCGCGTGTCAAAGTCTATCTTACAAACACCTATCGAGAACTTGTACTCCGGTCTGATTTTCTTGACGCGACACGGTTAAACGTACACTCCTAC
>JAUMHM010000078.1:1962074-1978788 GCA_032362435.1 Melikaiella ostensackeni
TTCAGTTTGGTACAAATATCCAACTCAAAAAGTGCTTTCGACATATTGGGCTATAACCATCTTAAGTCTGAGATATATATATATATATATAAAATAATAATAATAATAATAATAATATTAATATATTTTGTGTATGACATCTTCTTCTGAACACTATTTTTTATAGGTAACGAGGGTATCATTTCTTGTAAGTCAATGTATGCAAAGTCTTTTTGGCAATCTTATCTTCTGATAAGTAGCAGGATTACATTTTAATTACATTAATTATTATATCTTAATTTATGTACAACCTTCTGGCAACCTTATTTTACTTATGATAAATACCAGGATGACATTTTAATTATATTAACAGTATATTTAGAAAACTAAGTATATAGTCAACTGAAAAATATATTAAATAGATTCAAAACCAATAACATCTGTAAAAATCTAAAAATTGGAAAAAATTCAACACAAAAACCTAGTCAAAAATTATTAATAAAGTACCTAGTTCTTCTGCCGTCGAGTACAGTTTCATATGCACCTGGTTTTATAGAGAAAGACGCTATAGAAAGATGGGAGAAAGCCACGGTTCACACAGTAAAAAGAAGGAATTATTTCAGGGCTAATGTCAGGTATTAAAATGAGACACAGAACAAGACAGTCTCGAGTGGTAATAAAATAAGACCACTGGTGGGATCCCAGCGTCATTTGTTTTACATTAAAAATAGCAGAATGAAGTTATCCTATTCAAAAACAAGTCAAGCAAAAAATGATACTGTAGAAAAAGAGATCTCCAGTTTTTACAGAGCACAAACGGCGATCTACATTTCAAATCTTGACTGTATAACCAGCGTGAAAAAATAATGCATTGCTGAAGCATGGGTCAAGCATGGGACAAAATTTGTTGGAACATGGCTCAAGGCTTGGACAAACATTTGTTATTCGATGGCTTAAGCATGGCTTTTGATCGACAGCCACGGTTAGTCGTTGGTTGTTATTGGTTGGTTAGTTGTCACAATCATTGGTTGTCTTTCACGTAACTTCTTCAGAAAAGTTTACTTCCTGAGGATTATTCCAACATCAGGCCGACTCCAGGTGTCGTCTCGATATCCGGGTATCTGTAGTGAAACTTCTTTGAAGAAGCTACGTTACAGACACCCGGACATCGGGACAATACCTGAGGTCGACCTGGTGCTCGAAATAATATCAAGACACCCGACACCATCAAGGCAGAACTCGAAAATATGGTTCTTTTGACTCTAAAAATTATCAAATGTGTCACATGTATGTTCTAAGAAATATGTTGAAATTGTCTTCCAAGTGTTGCATGGGCTAACCATGGCTGGCGGCCAAAAGCCATACTTAAGCCATCGAGCAAAAAATGTTTGTCCAAGCCTTGAGCCATGCTTCAACCAATTTTTTCTCATTCTTGACCCATGCTTGAGCAATACAGTGCTTTTCACGTGGGAAGTAAGGTTTGTTATACAAATTTTTTGGTTGTTTTTTATCTTCGAAATACTCCATCTACCCCAACATTTGATTAAAACAACCAAAAAATTTGGTTGGGTCAGCCAAATATTTTGTTGTCCATATAAGAGGTGCACAGAAGACAGCTATGCTCTGTGGACAAAAATCATCCTCGTCCAAAAACATACCTCGTTTACGCGTTTATGTAACATAGATATACTATTATTTCATAATCTCTTATTACAGTATTATCCTCAAAATAAAATTAGAGTTGATTCACGTTTCAAACAAGAACTAAAATTTGTGTTAGTGCTAAAATTTTTTTTTTGTATAATTATCAAATCTACTCTAAAAGTATTTAAAACGTTGTTCAATAAATCCCAATGTAAATTATTCTGCAACCGACTCTTCTTTTATTACTCAATATAAAAGAATATAAAAGATAATAAATCTAAAGTCTGCTGTCGAGCGAATTATATTTCTACTCGATGGACTTGGGTCCGAGTTATTAAAGTTGAGTTGCAGCTCTATATTATTAAAAAATAAGAATTCTTTTCTATTAAAAAAAAGAATTAGCTTATACGTATCTTATTATTAATCTGTAAAATCCTTAAATTTTTTCATTATTCAATAAATGATTCATGTTATGATGCTAAATGATGTTTTATGCTTGGAAAGTTTTTAGATTCAACAAACAGGTTAGGTTTAAGCAAACATATCTATATATAACTTTCCTAAAAAATTGTAATTAATTTCAGGGGGCCAGGATAACTGTGAGAGCCGACTGCCTGTGTACCGTTATTGAGGCCAAGCTCACTTATGTCGTCCTTCAAATTTGAGTATCTCGTTTTAAAGTGTCAAGGAGTCACCATAGAATACTCACTCCTTTCAAGGAATTATATGTTACGAGTTTTTCTAAATTATTCTCGATTGAAATGAGATTCGACTTTCAGCGTTCCGAATAATTAAGTGCCGTCTACTTCATTTTTTGTTTTTAAACATAAGATCCTTTCTAATAATAAGAAATAATCCCAGAAAAAGCGATCCATTTTATGAAAGTGAAACTTATTTCATAATATGTACATTGTACACTATCAATTTAAGAATTTAAGGCTTAAGTATTATATGTTCTGAAAAAAAGCGAGATCAAGATTCATGCATGACGCATGTCGGGTAAATTATGTACGTAAAAGTGTGTCTGTTGGAAGTTCAATATAAGCAAGAGGAAACTGTTTTATCTGAATTTTCGTCGACGATCTTAGCCAAACAAAAAACGCATAAAGTTCTCATGAATAATAAAGTTCTCGATTTTAAATTCTGGTAAAGATTATTCAAACCAAGTTGAAACAACAATCTTTTTCAGTCAACATGCTTGTCCCTTTTTTTCCTTCAGCGAAAGAGCATCAATGGAAGAAAATTTCACAAGAAAAATGCGGATTCAAAATCTATCTTTGAGTACCAGATATAAAGTAATGAATGTAAGGAAATAAGACTGAATAATAGAAGTTTACCAATTCAATTTCACGATGAAATTCTGGGACTGAGTGAGGCTTGACATACCTTTGCGTCAACTAGTCCATGACTGTTTGCTAATTTTATTACAAAAAGTACTGCATGCTTAGTTCCAAATATAAAATATACAGTACTCTACCTGAAAAAATCAACGTGAAAATGAATTGCTAGACTTCTAGTACTCAGTGAAAGATTTTGGATTTGCATTTTTCTCCGTGTTGGCCTCCACCCATGTCAATGGCAAATCAACGATTACAGTAACTTTATGACTCTCTATCTGCATGCTTTTATGTTTTAAGTTTATGGGCACTTTTCATGTAATTGTGTATCTATATTTTTGTGCATTCGTTTTTATGAATCTGTTTTACGAGAGTACCGCCAATATATAGCGTAGGGTCAAATTCGTACCAGTCATAGGGAAGCCCGAGCGTGAGTGATGAAACACCTAATACATATAAAAGCGTCTCATTTGCACTCGCATGGATATAACTGGTATGAATTTTTCCTTACTGAGTATACTGTACAGCGATAAGCACATTGAAAGCATCACAATTTTCGTGTTTAGCTGAAATTAACCATAACTTTAATTACTGCGAATTGCCATCTGAAAAAAATCATTGGGGTCTCCCTGTACTCATAATATATAGTAGAGAAAAAATTAAAGCTGCTGGACCAACAAAAATGTTGGTGCTACAGAAACCGCGCAAAAAGCATTAAAATATATATACATTGAAATAAATATAACAATATACGGAGAAAATATATTAGAGGAAGATTATAGAATTATAGTTCGTTACATGCAGGACACAACCGTATTTAGATAATGTGTAACATTATTTCACGACTATTATTTTTCTACTAACGACTACTATTTTTCAGATTAAATATGCAACATTATTTGAATTGAAATAATGGTTATTTCTCAAAAGATAAAATCCTTTGTGTGAATTCACAGCTTTAAGTTACTGTCAATATGAAATTCTCCATCTTTCTTCATTAATTTACAAATTGAGATTTTCGAAAAGAGAAAAAGTAGAGGCTCTCAATACACTAGCTCTGCATTTTAACCGTAACGTAATTAAAGCGCTGACAGATAGTCGCGATAAAATCATCCTCCGAGAATCCAATAATTACCATTCTCCGAGCGAACTTGGTCAAGTAGTTATAGGAGCGTTAATAATAATTTCTCCAGACGTTGGAGATTGGAGGTAAGAGGTGTATTAAGTTAATTAAGCAGAATGATAAGAGTTGGAAAAAGAGATCGAACAAGCTTACGATATTTTTCAAGTCGTGACACAAAAAGAATAATATGTGAAATCATATTTGTCACTTTTTACATCAATACAAGTTGAACAATTTTAGAATGGCTTCCAAATTATTCACTTAGGCTTGAAAAAGATTGAAACCTTTCAACCTTTCTTCTTTTCAGTCTTACATCAACCATGAACAAAGAACGAAATTGGTTGGATATATTATTAAAATATATTCCACGAAGAATAAATCCATATCCATTTGAATTTAAACATAAAATCGATCAAGTAATCCTGAAACTCGAACAGGAAACTCCCATCTGGTATATCTAGACTCGACTACTTTAACTGAAAATAATATTCAGCATATCTGAATTCTAAAAAGTTTACCAGTGTTTCAAAATCCCCGAAGAAAAATATTACTTCTGATAATTCAAATATTTGAAAATTCTAAACAAGCTTCAGTCACCAGATTTGATTGCATGGACATGATGAGTTACACAACTCGATTGTCAGAAACACGAATACGACCCACGTGTCTAATTCTGCATTTGACAGACAACACGGCATTCAGGCATGAAAATTTATTAGGCAGACGTGGTCCAGACAATTTTTGGATTTTAAAGTCCTTGAATCTATCAGACTCGAAAACTCAAAGCAGTTTTCATTTTGCAAACGAGAAATTGCCAACATAAAAAACAAACTTGTTTCCGCTACCAAACTTCGGAACTTGAACCAACATCAATTGAAATTGCGTATCTACACAACAATCCGATCCATATCTCGAGGTGTAACGGAATCTAACAGGTCATCATTTAAAAATTATTACTGGACTTGGTGCACATCTTTCAAAAGAACAGAGTAGAATTGGGATAGAAAATTGGCCCGGGGAAAATTCAAAAGGCCCAAATCCCTGAGAAATTCGACTACAAAATCAAGGAAAAGCGACTGGATTGTTTCATTTGCTAACACACAATCAGATCCAGTTTATAGCCAATCATATGGAACCAAGTACATACACTGGAGAAGTATCAATTGATGCAGTGGTATCAATTTTACCGGTCAACACTTCCTCTGCGATAGTGATGAAGAACTTGAACGTCGCAGGTTTCTTTATCGTTTTTATCATGATTCTCATTTGGGTTGTTTCTTGATCACTAAAGTTTAAGATTCGTGTTAAAAAACACAGGTGATGAATCCACGCTGAAGGTACTTGAGAAATCGATCACTGTATCAAAAAAAGATTGTATGCAGATGCTAACGAAGCACAAGAACATTTCCTGCATTATGACGTATAATTACCTCGCATTACATGAATGCTTTCACGGAAAACCAGACGATGATGACATATTTACATCAAAAACAAACGTGTTTCCGCTACTAAACTTCGGAACTTAAATCAATATCAAATGAAGTTGAGTATTTACACAACAATCCGATCCATATCTCGAGGTGAAACGGAATCTAACAAGTCATCCTTTAAAACTTACTATTGGACTTGGTGCACATCTTTCAAAAGAACAGGGTCGGATTAGGATAGAAAATTGTCCCGGGGAAAATTCAAACGGCCCAAATCCCTGGGAAATTCGACTACAATATCAGGGAAAAGTGACTGGATCGTTTCATTTGCTAACACACAGTCAGATCCAGCTTATAACCAATCACATGGAACCACATACACTTGAGAAGTAACAATTTATGCAGTGGCATCAATTTTACCAGTCAACACTTCCTCTACGATAGTGACGAAGAGCTTGAACATCGCAGGTTTCTCCATCATTTTTATCATGATTTTCATTTGGGTTGTTCCTCGATCACTAAAATTCAACATTCGTATAAAAAAAACGCGGGTTATGAATCCACACTGAAGGTATACTTGAGAAATCGATCACTGTATCAAAAAAAAGATTGTATGCAGATGATAACGAAGCACAAGAACATTTCCTGCATTATGACGAATGATTTGGTTGAATTGATGATTCAAGAGTACAATGATCATGAATGCAATCAATCTACGATAAAAATGATGGGATGGAAATTGGTCCAATTCTTGAGGGCTTTCAAACTGAAACCAGACTCATCCTGCGTGGAAAGATTGAATGAAATGATCATAAAGCTGCATGATGCTGGACTCTACGAGTATTTTAAATTGTATGATTTCGTGGATTATAGAAAAATTCCCAGAAAAGGACTTCGTACGGAACAAAACTGGCAGAAGCAGTCGAAGCACGATGGCAACATTTTGCAGTTCTGCTAATAGGATTTAGCAGCTTTATTGATTGCATTTGTTGACGCGAAGTGATTGTTGGAAAAGTTAAAAAGAAGTAAGAAAGTCATTATAGTGATGCACTTCAAGACAAGAATATCTTGATCTTGCCTCATATCGCTTGAAAATTCAAGAATATTTTTAACCCAAGATTCTTGTGTTGACATAATGAAGTAAGAGTGAGACGACCGAAGTATACGAGAGCGCGTAGAGCGCGCGTAAAAGAAAAATCATGCTTGGTTTCGATAACCATGGTAACACGTACATTAGCGTCATTCCAATCATTTTTTTAAGATTTTTGGTTCATAACAAAACAAGAACAATATCTTCTTGTATCGGCTCGCTCGAATGCTTTACTAAATGCCATGTTCTAGAATAACTGCAAATAATGGTATTTCATATTTGCACAATGAGTTTATGTCTAACATTTATCACACCAATGTATGGTTCAAATAAAAGTATAAAGTATATCAAATGCAAAACTTTGACCTGTACTTTAGTTTATTAATTTTGTAAGTTAAGTTCTTTGCTTAGGAAATGCAAGTAAAAAAGAGTTCCAACAAAAACAGAGAATAGGGTTGCATATAGGCGAACAGTATAGATATGAAACACCTACTGGAGGTGAATGAACGGCTATAGGTGACGCTTTGCCATTCTAGTCGTTCGTTTCAGACTCTTGACAATTTATTTCCCGTGCATGACGGGATTGCAATATTGATTTAAGACGTGCCTCATTATTGATTTGTCAACTATAAGATGCGTATGTACGATGCCATTCCTGAAATTGTCGGTACCTAAAAAGAGTGAAAAGCTCTTTGGCAAAATTCGATATTCGATCGTCGATGCTTTCAGAGTTAAAGGGGCCCGCCCGTATACAACCATATATGTTCGCGCTGCGCGGAAACGTGACTGTTTTTTAAAGTCTTATGTCTCTTAAAGCGGATCGCCTCTTTTCCCATGTTCTCTTTGCAGTCTTTTCATCTGTCTCTTTCCTTTTCTCACAGATGCCAGTCTCTGACCTTTAAATATCGTATCGCTTTAAATATTTGGTAATTCAGGAACTAAAAAAGCAGATTTTTTTGTTCTTAGTATATTGGTGAGTTAAAAAGTACAGAAAGAAGGTAAAAATCAGGCCTCGAAGTCTCTATGAGATAAAAAATGGGGTACAAAGGGTACTTTTTTCACATTCACAGGGTATTTTTTCAAGCCTAAAGCAGGGTGTCTACTCAAATCCTGGAAAAAAATTCCCTATCAATTCCAGACTTTTTCCAGGTATTTATAGATTTTTCCTGGTATAATTTTTCTTGATAAGGAGCCATTCAAGTATTAAGTACTACATTTTTCAAAGAAATCGGCCCTACACCCTTTCAAATTCAAAGAATTAAATTACATATTACATTAGTAATTAACACAAAAAAAATCGGAATATATATACAATTTTACGAGTTTATTATAAATAATGTCTTTTCAGACCTTGTAAATGTTTAAATGGGTAAAATAATTAACTTTTTTGTTGAAAATTCATATTTTCAGGTTAGAAATTTCACTGCCTTGTACAAAATTCGTATTTTTGGTTTAAAAATTCAACAGTTTCGTAGAAAATTCAACTATGTAGTTGAAAAGTCAACAATTTGGCTGAAAAGTAACTTTCTTGTTGTAAATTCATATTCCTCGGTTGAAAATTAACCTGTTTTGGTTGAAGATTCAACGATTTGGATGGAAAATAACTTTTTTGATTGAAAGTCGTATTTACGGGTTCAAAATTCAACTATTTTGTAGAATATTTATCTTTTTGACTTGAAATTTTTATATTTTGGTAGAAAATTCAACTACTTGGTTAAAAATTAACTTTCTTGTTGTAACTTCACATTTTCGGGTTTAAAATTAATCTGTTTTGGTTAAGGACTCAACTATTTGAATGAAAATTAACTTTTTTGCTGAAAAGTCGTATTTTCGGATTCAAAATTCAACTGTTTTGTAAAATATTTATCTTTTTGGCTTGAAATTTTAATATTTAGGTAGAAAATTCAACTATTTGGTTGAAAATTAATTTTCTTGTTGTAAATTCATATTTTCGGGTTGAAAATTAATCTGTTGTGGTTGGGGATTCAATTATTTGGATGAAAATTAACTTTTTTGCTGGAAAGTCGAATTTTCGGGTTCAAAATTTAACTGTTTTGTAGAATATTCATCTTTTTGGCTGAAAATTTTAATACTTTTGTAGAAAATTCAATTATTTAGTTGAAAATTCATATTTTCAGTTTAAAATTTGAATTCTTGGTTTAAAAATTTATCTCTTTTGGTAGAAATTTAATTTTTGTTGGTGAAAAATGCAACTGTTTAGTTGATAATTAATCTGTTTTGGTGTATGATTCAACTATTTTGTTGAACATTCAACTATTAGTATAAAAATGAACTTTTACTGTTGAAGATTCATATTTTCGGGTTGAAAATTCAACTATTTTGTACAAAATTCGTCTCTTTGCCTTGTAAATTCAACAATTTGGTTGAAATATTTTTTCTTTCTCAACTGAAAAAATATAAACCATTTCATTTTTCGTTGAGACTTCATTTTTTTTGGTTGAAAATTCAACTACTTGGTTGAAAGTGGAACTACTTTTTTATAAATTAATTTTTTTGGTTGAAGATTCATCGTTTAAGAAGAAAATTAATATTTTTGGTTGAAAATTAAATTATTTTATTGAAAAATTGAACTTTTCGGTAGAAAATTCAACTCCTTTGTTGAAAATTCGTCTTTTTGGTTTGAAACTTTATTTCTTTTAGTAGAAATTTAATCTTTTTTGGTTAAAAATGCAACAGTTGAACTCAAGTGTTTTTGGTTAAAAATCTTTTTTGGTTGAAATATCAACTATCACATTTTTCGTTGAAAATTCATCTCCTTGATTGAAAATTTAACTATCATGTTTTTGATTCAACTATTTTGGTAGAAAATTCAACTATTTGGTTATAAATGAACTTTTTGCTTAAAAATTCATATTTTCGAGTTGAGAAATTCAACAGTTTGGTAGGAAATTCAATTATTTGGTTGAAAATTCAAATGTATGGCTGAAAATTAACTACCTTGTTGTAAATTCTTTTTTTTTGGTTGAATTCAACTGTTTTGATTTAAAACTTGAATCATTTCCGGTTGAAATATGAACCATTTCATTTTTCGTTGTAAATTCATCTTTTTTGACTGAAAATTCAACTACTTGGTTGAAACTGGAACTACTTTTTTATAAATTCATTTTTTGGTTGAAGATTCATCGTTTAAGAAGAAAATTAATATTTATGGTTGAAAATTAAATTATTTTATTGAAAAATTGTACTTTTCGGTAGAAAATTCAACTCCTTTGTTGAAATTTCGTCTTTTTGGTTTGAAACTTTATTTCTTTCAGTAGAAATTCAATCATTTCTGGTTAAAAATGCAACAGATTCGATGAAAAATAATCCTTTTTGGTTGGGGATTCAGCTGTTTTGTTGAAAATTTGTCTTCTTTGGTTGAAATATCAACTATTACATTTTTTGTTGAAAATTCATCTTCTTGATTGAAAATTTAACTATTTTGTTAAAAATTTAACTTTTTTTTTGAAAATTCTTTTTTTTGGTAGAAAATTATTCTTGTGTTTAATTTAGGAAGTTTTGACAAATGAGTACAGGATATTCTAAAATAGATTATCACCATCGAATAACTAAATAAATTAATAATAGGGAAAACATAATTAATCATTTGTTAAATTTTTTCCTAAAAAACATGACATTGAAAAATAATTGAAACAAATTTTTATTTTATGTTCATACTTAAAATTTAGTGCATATTTAACATATTAATACTTTGAATAAAAGATATTCTCCTGGAGAATAGTGAAAATGATAAAAAGAAGTTTCATTTGAATCAATACTAGTCCAGTACTATAAAAGTTACTTTTACAAATAAAAAATCATTATTATTTAATTTAACAGTACAATTTAAAAAGAAAATAGGAAGCTTGAAAAAATTGTGACTTAAAAAAATTCCCTGACATTTTCAAAGTTTTCCAGGTACATAAAAATTCCCTAACAATTCCAGGTTTTCCTCAGCTCAAGACTTCCTACTAAAACGAGTATGTACATGAGAAAAATTCAAAGAAAATGAAAAAAATATATAAAAAGATAAACAGCGTAATTTGAAAGTTATCATTTTTTAGTTTATCTAGTTTTAATTCTTTCAGCTTTTTAAAATTTGTTTCTACTTTATTTCTATAAGTAAAAAGTTTTGAGATATTTAACAGTTTTTTTATATACATAGGGGGAAAAAGATAATTTTTGAATCCATGAAAATGACTATGAGAAAGACGTGCTGTTGTTCCAGTTTTCGTTTTGTTTCCTCAGGACTTGACAATTTTTCTCTAGAATATTTTAATTCGCAGAAAAGCTTCGAATGACGAAAGAAAATTTTTAGTCATTTTTGAAGGGGTTTTCAATCAGTATATAAAAATTTGTCAGAATCTGACGAAACTTTTCGGACCTACAAAGACATTATAAAAAATTGGAATCCACAAAAATACAAAAATTATGAAAATAAGCACTTTTTCATCAAGTCAAGTCTTTCACCAATATATTTATTCTAGTGATTTTACACGTGATTTTGCATTTATTTTGAAACCTAAACTAATTATGTGCCATTTTTATCAGAAATTTCAATTTTCAGAGACTCAACTTGAAATAGCCAAGTTTGAATGTCTTCAATTCAAACTTGCTTATTAAGGTTGAATATTTCAATCTAAAATTATTCAATTCTTAACGTGTCCAATTCAAAATGGTTTAGCTTTAAACTCTTTCAATTTCAAATTACTAAGTTTTGCCGTTTCAAGCTTCAAATTGCCAAAACAAGACTGAATTTGAAGTGGTAAAACTATTTTGACCGATTTGAATTTGAAATCGCCTTTTGATATTCAAATTTAAAATTGTTCAAGCAATAGGGCTTTTATTTTGAATCTTTACAATTTGAAACGATTTAAATTTAGAACCAGTGGTGTGCAAAAATAATTCGACTTTTTGACTTTAGCTGTTCAAATGTTGAACTTTCAAAACGAATCTACGCTGAAATCGTATTTTTCAATTCGTTCCGAGCCAGCGCATATTAGAATTTCAAATTTTCGAAATCGATCCGGGCTGAGATAGCATTTTTTGATTCGATCCGGTTCTATTTGAAATTCGAATTTCGATTCGACATTCCACACAAGAATGGCTCGGACCGAATCGGATCGAATCAAAAAATTATGTCTCGGCTTCGACCGAATGTCAAAAATTTGACATTCGCACACGCGCTGGCTCGGAACGAATGGAAAAATTCGATTTCAGCTTAGATTGGTTTCGACAATTCGAGAATCGAACGATTAAAGTCCAAGAGTCGAATTTCGAGACGAATTATTTTTGCACACCACTGTTTAAAACCAAACAATTTTATACAGTTATATTTTTTCAATTCATAATTTAACAAGTTCAAAAGCTTTCAATTTCAAATTGTACAATTTTGAAACATTGAATCTGAAATTATTAAATTTTGAATGCTTTCAATTTTAAATTATGCAATTATGCTGATTAATGCAATTTTGTGATTTTAAACGTGATTTTTGCATTTGTTTTGAAACTTACACTCATTTTGTTACAATTTCATCAGGAAGGAACTTAAACTTTTATCTACTGAACGTGCATCCAATTCATTTTGTTAAAAAAAACATTTAGACTTCGGGAAAAATTAAACTGAATGATTTCTGTTAGGCTTAAGAGACAATCATGAGTCCTAAAGAATACTTTACTTTTTCCAAAATATTTATGATACCGAAAGAATGCAACGTTTATGCGCCTCCATTTTACTTTTTTTTAAATTTAGGCTATCAACTGAAAATAGGGTACTATAGAAATCAAATCTTGAAAACAGAGGACAATGGGAGTTATTAGGGACCGGTCTGTGAGGCCTGTGAAGATAGAATAACCTTTTTGCAGCACATGCATAAAAATGCCGACATTTCGTGTCTGTAAACTGTGCGCGAAGTGCCAGATTCCTCTACTGTGAGATTAGCGTGCGGAAATATGGTATTCCCATACGCTCATGTCGGATACGTGAAACTACTCTATTGTGTAACAATTTCGAGAAGTGGAATAGCTTCTCGCACGTGTCACACACGATACTTGTTGCAAAAAGTGCAAGAAAATGATGATATTCCGTGCCTGTAAAGTGTGTGCGAAGTGCGAGATTCTTCTACTGTGAGATTAGCGTGCAGGAATACTATATTCCCATATTATTTCCATATTCTTAAGTGTGCGCGAAGTGCCAGATTCCTCTACTGTGAGATTAGCGTGCTGAAATATGGTATTCCCACACGCTAAATGTCGAATAAATGGAAAAATTTTATAGTGCAACAAGTGTGAGAAGTGGAATAGCTTCTCGCACTTGTTGCACAATATACTATTTTGACGTATCCAACGTGAATTAAGGGCAACTTAAAAGAAAGTTATTAGTTTTTAAAAAGTCTTGGTTAAATTGTGATTACGTAAATGTGGAGTTTTCGTTAAAGGACTTTAGATACGGCCCTGATCACTGCCGCTCCTTGAAAGCGGTCTCGATCCCTGAAGGCGTTGATAAAACGACGATACACGAGAGTGGGAACTGGTTCATTTCGTAATTGCTGTTTATCCGTGCAAGCTACTCGTTTTATTGCAGCGCTCTCGAATTCAGCAACGTGTACTATACTACTATAGCTATAGATATAAGGATTGCTGTACCCAAATAGTAGTTATATCTAAATATCTCTACTATATAATACTAAACTCGTTTTTACTCGTAGGTGGTCACTGGTCACTACTTCCGTTTTATTTGTTGACGTTCTACTTACGTGCAATATCAACTAGACGTTAAGCCCAGCAATAATACTAATAATTATGTGATTAATGTTTGTTTGCATCGACGCATAGCGCGTTCCGTTAATGTTGTACCTTCAATTTGCAGGCTTTTGTGTTGCGCAAAAGACGGAAGTGGAATTCGAAAGACTTTTGAAACTCCACATGCTCAGGAAAGAATACTCGCACCTTTTCCGCTGCCAAATGACGATCTGTGAGGACTCCTTCCTTCGAATTCTGTAACAGAGAAATGAACGAAAAATTAGTACACGGTGCCGATTCATGGGACAACTTCCAATTCCAGGTCAAATTTGGTTTATTTTCCAGGTCAACTTAATATCCCAAGCGGAAAAATTATACAAAGTGGAAAAATTATGTGTAGTTTTCATGATGAACACCATACAACCAAAAATTCATCGGTGAAATCCGATCCCACCGCTGCCACCAATTTTAATCGTACGCAACATCCACTACGTAATTTTTCCGCCTGGTATTACTTATTAACGGTTTATATACTTTTTTTAGTTTCTAAACCCCATAAAAATGAAGTAGGGGTTTCCAATATACTTGTCTCGTCAACCTCATAATGAAATCAAATATAATAAATAATATTTAATTACAATCTTTTCCGATTTTTTTTTTTGAGCAACTCAGATTCATAAGTTGAAACTAATGGAGGAGGTGTCACGTCCTCTAACTTTAAAAGATTCTCTCGTGGATGCTTCATTTAATTCATCATTCGCCTTTCAATAAATAATCAAAATCACTTATATTGTTTTTCAACCACAGATGCCTTTGAATTTATGATATTACCTTTTAATTAGAGTTTAAAATCATAACTGACCTTACTGTTCTGAAAAATGTTGTACTAATTAGAACACGAATAAATAACGGAAATCTTTTAAAAAATAATCATACTCTTGTTAGAGTGAACAAACGTCCAAAACCAAAGATCAATTTTGGATCACTGCACGTAAGGGAGAAATCGCTTTCATAATTTTCGCGTAGTTTAGAGATTAAATGATAAAGTTCTTTAAAAAAAAATTCTGACAAAAAAATCCAGATTTTTAAATTAAAATCCAGGTCATTTACAGGTTTTTCCAGGTTTCCAGGACAAATCGCCACACTGAGAAAAATGAATTCTACCGTTGGTGATCTTGGATTTTACAATTTGGGACAGCAATCTATAGATATTAAGCCGTAAAATCTAGATATTAAGTTTTGTAATTCAGGATTTTAAAAATGAACATTCACATTGTACGGCTTAGTGTCTATAGATTGCTTTCTTAAATTTTGAAATCCAAGATCATAGAATATGAATATAATGAATATGATTCCAATGAATATATTTTTTTTTTATTCAATGAAATTTTCTTTCAAAACTTGTTTTCTTGAAAAATTATACGAAAATCAAAAAGGAGGTACGCTGAAAACCTTGACTATTGATGATCGACTAACAATAAGTCTCGCTGAATATTTCCAACCGATTATTATGCTTTTCGAGGATAAAGATCAGCATATTGGGAAAGACTAAATCAAACTTTTGCACAATGTTTTATGCACATTAAATAATAATTCTTAAAAAATGATTTTGGAATAAATTGAAAGAACAGACTCAGCTTACTCAATAAATGTTTCAAGAATATTGAAATACTGATTCAAATAAGCATCAGGTTTGTTGATCGCTTTGCTGATTTTGCGCTTTTCTAGAACAACAGACAACTATTGTCTGAAGAAGAGAAAATAATATTATTCTAATATATTCTCGTGGAACATTTTACTCGTATGATCAACCTTTCTTTCTAAGAATGATTTACGTAAGTTTACAAAAAAACTTTCAGTGTAATAGCGAAATAATTATCGCAAATGGTTTATTATACCTTGAAGAAAAACGAGAAAGTATACGCTTGGCAGATCCTGGAATGATCTCTACAATGTTGTATTTGCGGCTTGCACCAAAGAAGTCGGTTTTATGTACTCGTATAATTATATATTTAATAATAATGACCTCTTCAGATTGTTTCCGTCAAGTATCTTTCTTTTGATCTTGAGAAATGTTTTCAAAACGGTATTGGAGAATAACTACACAGAAAAAAGGTCTAACTTTTGCTACATACGCCGCCTTATTTTTTCAGGTGTGAATTCTAATCATTGCCAATAGAATTCCATGTAATTTTCGTTTATTTAAATAAACTCCATTTAGAGATCGTTCAAAAACTACGTTACGGTATTTTGAACACTTTTTCCACCCCTCCCCGTCTTCGTCACACATCATCACACAAAGCTTGAACCCCCCACGCTGACGTCACAAATACGACCCCCCCCCGACCAGCTTCAAATCAAAATTTTTTGTTTCGACTTCAACTGGTAAACGCCTAAAATAAAACACAAAACATACAAATATAATATTTCAACAGACATCACATCCCAAAATGCTCTCAAAACAAGGGAAATAAGGTGATTTTTCATGAAAATAGGGGAATAATAGGGGAATAAATTCTTTCAAATGAAGTGAATGCATTGGTACCATATTAAATTCAATGTGAAACGCTTAAGATTGTAAGTCGAAATATATTGCATTTTCAACAAACTAGTTGAATTTTCAAACGACAAAGATTAATTTTCTACCAAAAAAGATCAATTTTCAATGAAAGAGTTGAGTTTTCAAGCTGAAAAGTCAAACGTTTTAAAAAACAGTTGACCTTTAAACGAAAAAATTTGAATTTTCAACAAAGAAAGATGATTTTTCAACCAAATATTACAATTCTCAACCAAATAATAGACTTTTCAACAAACAAATTAATTTTAGGTCCAACAGTTGCATTTACAACCAAATAGTTGAATTTTCAAGCAAAAGAGACGGTTTTAAACCAAATAGTTGCATTTTTATAACAAAAAAATAAATTTTTACCAAAATTGTCGAATTTTTGAATGAAAAAGATTGAACTTTAATCAAAAACAATTGAATTTTCAACCAAACAGTTGCATTTTCTAGCCAAAAAAATTAATCTTTTAAAAGAGAGTTAAATTATTAACAGAAAAGTTTATTTTCAACTAAGAAAGATGACTTTTGAACCAAAAATGATAAATTTTCAATCAAAGAGACTGAATTTTCAACAAATCAGTCGAATTTTCGACCAAAAAAGATGACTTTAATAAAATAGTTGACTTTTCAACTTACAAAGATGAATTTTCAACCAAATATTTAAATTTTCTTTTTAAAAAATGTCAACCAAACAGTTTTATTTACAACCGAATAGTTGAAGCTTCAAGCAAAAAAGAAAAATTTTTAACAAATTCGTTAAACTTTTAACAAAGAAGCTGAATTTTCAACCCACAAAGATGCATTTTTAAC
>JAUMHM010000078.1:1988755-2001533 GCA_032362435.1 Melikaiella ostensackeni
AATTTGATGTATTTTTTTTTTTAATATAACTAATTTTGTAAAAAGAAAATTTATATTTTTGTTTGACTGAGTGTGATGTTATTCAATTTTGTATTACAATTTAAAAAAAAAATTTTAGCCCAACCGACAAAATTCCCTGATTTAAAAAAAATTCTCTGACATTTCCAAGTTTTTCCAGGTATATAAAAATTCCCTGACAATTCCAGATTTTCCACGTTTTCCAGGTGAGTAGATACCCTGTTTCACTTCCATTTTTCTCCGTGTGTAGAGATGTGTACTTCGGATTTTAGATTGGCTTTAAAGTTATAATTGAAACTCGAAAGTAGAATTAGGAACGAGCTCTTTCGACGATTAGATGGCATAAATGCAGTCGACGAGTTACGTGCCATTCCAGGGGCCAGTGCGGTATCCACGCTGAAAAAGGATCGGGCAAGTTTCTTTTTCCTTCTCCTCGTCTTTTTTACCAAAGAATACCTTCCTCGTAACGCGAGGCCTCAATACCTTAGATTAAGCTTAACCATGGGAGGGCCCTCTCCAGGTCTGAAGGACATTCTATCCTTCAAAAATAATTTAAAGGACAAGAGAACAAGAGAGGTCCTTTTAAACTCACAAAGAAACTTCGGCGACTTTGAACTGCTTTTTGCCTTTAAAAAGTATCAATATAACATTTTTTCACATAGCATTATAAAATCAATATAACAAAAATAAAAAGACATAATGTACAGGGCTGCCACAGCCTAATTTACTTGAAAAAAGTGAAAAAAGTGACTTACTTAAACCGAAAAGTGACTAATTTCTGACCCAAAAAGTGACAATTGTGACTATTGTGCATTAGTAATGTGAGTAATGTTCCTTTGAATTCAAGTAAATTCAAGATAAATTCATCAGAATTAAAAGCAATTCAAGTTACATTGAAAAAAAATCAGGGAAAATTCAAAAGAATTCAAATTAAATGAAAAAAATCCAAAATATCCCATCGATTTCAGTAAAATTGGAGTGAATTTAGAAGAATTCAAAGGAATTTAAGAGACGCTGATGATATTCATAAGAATTCAAGGTGAGTTTAAAAGACTTCAGGGTTAATTAGATGAAACTAAAAAAAATCCACTGAATTGAGTAGAAATGAGTGAATTTACAAGAACTCAAAAAAATTCAGGTGAATTTGAAAAAATTTAAGAGAATTACAAAGAATTCAGGATAAATTAATAAGAGATCAGGGTGATGTCGAACTGAATTCAAATGAATTGAATGAAATCGAAAATATTCAATTGATTTCAGTAACATTGGAATGAATTTTAAAAAATTCATGGGAATTCAAGAGAATTCAAAGGACTTCGGGATAAATTTATAAGAATTCAGAGTGAATAAAAAAAATTTAAGTTAAATTTTTAAAAAATCAGGGTTAATTAAAAAAAATTCAAATTAATTGAACAAAAATCCAAGGATTCAAAATACTCCATTGACTTGAGTAAAATTAGAGTGAATTTAGAAGAATTCAGGGTCAATTCGAAAAAATTCAAGATAATTCCAAAGAATTAAAAAGAATCGAGGATAAATTATTACGTGGTCAGTGTGAATTCTTAATTAATTCCAATGAATGGAAAAAAATCAAAAATATTCCATTGATTTCGGTAAAACTGGAGTGAATTTAGAAGAATTCAAGGGAATTCAAGAGAATTCGATGGAATTAATACGGATTAAAAAGAACTGAGGGCGAATTTTAAAGTATTCACGATAATTCAAAGGAATTCAAGAGTATTCAAAGGAATTCAGGATAAATACTTCAGTATTTACAGTGGATTCAAAAGAATTGAAGTAAAATGCAGAAAAATTCAAGATGAATTCAAAAGAATTTGAATGAATTGAAAAAAAAATCCAAAAGCCAAAATGTTCCATTGATTTCAGTAAAACTGGAGTGAATTTAGAAGAATTCAGGTGAATTCGAAAAAATTCAAGAGAATTACAAAGAATTAAAAAGAATTCAGGATAAATTAATAAGAGATCAGGATGATGTCGAACTGAATTCAAATGAATTGAATGAAATTCAGAATATTCAATTGATTTCAGTAACATTAGAATGAATTTTAAAAAATTCATGGGAATTCAAGAGAATTCAAAGGACTTCGGGATAAATTTATAAGAATTCAGAGTGAATTAAAAAAATTCAAGTTAAATTTTAAAAAATCGGGGTTAATTCAAAAGAATTCAAATTAATTTAAAATAAAATCCAAAATATTCTATTGATTCGAGTAAAATTAGAGCCAATTTAAAAGAATTCAGGGTCAGTTCGAAAAAATTCAAGAGAATTACAAAGAATTAAAAAGAATCCAGGATAAATTAATAAGAGGTCAGGGTGAATTCTCAGTGAACTGAAAAAAATCCAAAATATCCCATTGATTTCGGTAACGTTGGCGTGAATTTAGAAGAATTCAAGGAAATTCAAGAGAATTCGATAAAACTAATACGAATTCAAAAGAATTAAGGGTGAATTAAAAAGTATTCACGATAATTCAAAGGAATTCAAGAGATTTCAAAGGAATTCAGGATTATTATAGAAGAATTCACAGTGAATTCAAAACAATTCAAGTAAAATTCAGAAAAATTCAAGACAAATTCAAAAGAATTTGAATGAATTGAAAAAAGAATCAAAAATCCAAAATGTTCCATTGATTTCAGTAAAACTGGAGTAATTTAGAAGAATTCAAGGGGATTCAAGAGACTTTTTAAAAAGAATTCAGGACACATTAATAAAAATTTAGGGTGAATTCAAAATGTATTTAAAAAATCAATGAATCGAAAATATTCCATTGATTTCAATGAAATTTAAGTGAGTTTAGAAGAATTCCAGGGAAGTCAAGAGACTTTGATGAAATTCATACGAACTGAAGGTGCGTTTAAAAGACTTCAGGGTGAATTCAATAAAACTAAAAAAAAAAAAAAAAGGTCCATTAAATTGGGTGAATTCAGAAGAATTTAAAAGAATTCAGGGTGTATTCGAAACATTCAAGAAAATTCCAAAGATTTCAAGGTGAATTCGAAAAAAATCCAGACATTTCCAAAGAGTTCAGGACACTAATAAAAGTTTATGGTGAATTCCAAATGGATTCGAATGAATTCAAATGAATTAAAAAAAAATTATCAAAAACATTCCATTGATTTCAATAAAATTTGAGTGAATTTAAAAGAATTTAAGGGAATTCAAGAGACCTTGATGAAAATTCATAAGAATTCAAGGTGAGTTTAAAAAACTTCAGGATGAATTCAATGAAACTACAAAAAATCCATTGAATTGAGCAGAATTGAGTGAATTCAGAAGAATTCAAGGTGAATTCAACAAAATCCAAAAGAATTCCAAAAAGCATTTTGGTTGAATTAGAAAAAAAAGAAGAGAATTCCATAGAATTCAAAACAATTTAGAAAAGTTCAGGATAAATTAATAAAAATTCAGAGTGAAATCGAAATGAATGCAAATCAATTGAAAATATCCAAAACTCAGGGTGAAATTCAAAGAATTCAAAGAAATTGGAAGGAATTAAAAAAAAAATCAAGAAAAATCAAAAATAGTTATAGACCTAATTTTTTCGTTTTAATTTATTGAAACAAAAATGCCTAAAGTGATCTTTTCATCTAAAAAGTTACTATAGCGACTTTATCGTAAAAAAGTAACTAAAAAGTAATTTGAGAAAAAAAGTAACTAAAAGTGACTTAAGTGACTGCGTGGCAGTCCTGATAATGTAAAAAAATCATCTTTGTATTTTTAAAAAAAACCGAAGAGAGAAAAAAAATTGGTAGAGGACTCGAGTAACTCGCAGAGAACAAAAAATGCGATCAACACCAATTTTTCACCCTTTTCAAAATTTGCACCATATCCCTAATAAAGCAGAAATAAAAAAAAACGTCACTTCTGCCTCGAGGGGACGCAAAGTTTCTTTTCATAAAATGACTTCGATTTTATGACGCAAAAAAAGATCTTCACATCAATCACGAAAGTAGTTCAGAGGGCGTCATATAGTCTGCCTTACATTTTATTTATAGGAAAGTTCCAAAAATTTTCTCATCTGTATCCATGTTTTCTTCCTCCATGACAGAAAAAGTAATTTTCGAGATTAATGAATTCCAAAACACATGAGTGGGAATTACACCAACAGTCTAGTCGTTAAGGCACAACACAAAAATAACAACAACCTTTCATTTTGGGATGAAAGCATGAATTTTTGTATAAATGTTCTGGAGCGCATATATGGAACCGATTTTGACTTGTAGCCACTTTGGGCATCTATGCAGGGGCCTTACAATAGAATTTATTATAAACAAATGAATAAATATTAACCTTATGCTAAAAATAATAAGTAAACCAATGGATTCTACGATCTACGAGAAAAATTACTAAGGGAACATGTGTTACATATGTTTTACTAGCGACTTGATTTTATGTTGACGAAAATATTGAAATTATGCGATGAAAAGGTAGAAATTATGGCGTAAATTATGCATCAATAATGTGGTAAAATTGAAATTATGCGATATGCGCTAAAAAAAGGACCTATAACATGACAAATATTCAATTTACACTGGAACCTCCATTTAAAGGCCCTCCATTTACCGTCTTCTTAGAATTTCCGTCGGCTGCATTCGAGGATAAGGGGGTCCAAGGGGCCGAGAGAGACGCAGCGAGCTCAGCGGAGTTGCGCAGTACCGTAGCCACAAAGCGGGCAGTACCCTAACCGGATAATTTCGTCACTTCGCTTCAGTTCGCTTCGAGTGTTTCGGTTATGCGTTATAAAAGTGTCGAAGAAAACCAAGAGGAAGCGTTTAACATTCGAAAAGCAATATGAGCTTGTAGACAAAGTGAAATCAGGTGCCTAAAAACAGTCTATTTCATAAAAATATGGTATCGCTGAGAAAACATACAAGGATGTGATAGTTCGCGAATCTCATTTAGGGAATAAGATTAAAAGTTATGAATATGTGAAGAAGAAATCGTAGAAAACAAGTGATAATATGGTTTTGGTTGCTGCTTTGTTAGAAAGGCTTGAGCAAGTGAGAGACAGAGGTGATCCAATATCCGGGCCGATCATTAAAGCGAATTTTCGAGCACGAACTTGGAGTTTTCTCTTAAATTTAAATAAGTGGACGTTTTAAAGTTTGCAACCAGTGCTCCCAACGCGGGTTGCTTTTCGCGCGCTGTTTAAAACGCTGAAAAAAATATGTTTTTTTTTTGTTTATTATAAATAATGGCTTTTTAGTTTATAGAATTATCCATTAAACCAAAATTAGAAATAATCAAGTCACTATTCTGTGAATGAAAAATATACCTTGTCATACTTATAATTTATAAACTAATATAATATTTATAATATATTATAATAATATATATTATATAATATACATTTATAATATATATTAAAGTTTATAGTTTATAGTTTTTTATTCACAGAATAGTGATTTAATTATTTTTGATTTTGCTCAGAATTAATTTTGGTCTAATCGATAAATCTGTAACTTCAAAAGCAATTATTTATAATAAACAAAAAATATATTATCATCGTAGAAATTCTTGGAACGGAGTCACGGCCATCGCAGACCATACTCAAGACCGTCGCTAAATCAGGGTTCCAGTGTAATAGGTTTTGGCCTATATAATAAACTGCCGAAAGAATAAGAATTATTTATTTTGAAATTAGTGATATAATTTGAAGATTTATGTTATATTACACTCATATGTACATCCATTAATTTACAAATTTTATTACGTTTAATACCAACTTTTTCAAACAAACAAAAAACAGTTTAGTACAAATCGTCTCCAAAATAAATGACCAGCATCGTCTCTACATTTATTGGAAGTAAATTATAACGTTTTGGAGAAACAACATCAAAATGCAGAGAAAGCTCTCTCCACGTAAAAAGATTTTCAAAATTCAACAAAAAAATAAAATAAAAATGTTGAGTTATTTCGAAAACGATGAGAGTTACGTGAAAAATGACAAAAATTTTAGGGTTGTTTGAAGGAGGATCGTCCTCGACCACCCCGAATTAGCTCAGTAAAAAGATTTTCAAACATTTTTTTTAAATAAAAATTTTGAGTTTTCTCGGAAACAGTGAGAGATACGTTAAAACTGACAAAAATTTCAGGATTTATTGAACGGGGATCATCCTCGACCACCCTGAACTAGCCTAGTAAAAAGACTTGCAAAATTTAAAAAAAATCAAAATTTTGAGACATCTCTAAAATAGTGAGAGATACATGAAAACTAACAAAACTTTTAGGGCATATTAGAGGGGGATGGCCCTCGACCACTCCGAACTAACACAATAAAAAAATTTTTTTAAATCAGAAAAAATCATAATGTTGAGTCATACAGATTGAATACACGGATTTTAAAGAATTGAGAGGTGGTTTCGGATTCATTCGGATTAAGGGACACGGACTTAAAACGATTAAAAGGTCGGTTCGTATTCATTGGGATTGAAGTTGAAGTTGACGCACGCACTGAAAACGTGAGTTCGATTTGATTTGGATTGAAGTTTGTGTTGACGCACGGATTTAATGAAATTTTAAGTTGGGTTCGGATTCAAACGGAATGGGCGCATGGATTGAAAAGTGGGTTCCGATTGGTTTCGCATTCATTAGGATTGAAGTTGTTGTTGTTTACGGATTGGAAATGATTGAAACTTGCTCGGGATCAGTCTCGGATTCATTCGGATTGGATTTCAAGAGAACCTACGGATTCATTCGGGTTAGGCACTCGGATTGAAAAATGTGCCAAGATAAGACTCGGATTCATTCGGATTGGAGGCAAGGATTGAAAGGTGTGTTCGGTTTAGGTTCGGATCAATTCAGATTAAAGTTGTGTTGGTGCACGAATTGAGGATTGAAAAAATTGCTTCGGATTGGTCAGATTAATACGGATTGGTTCGGATGCAGATTCCGGAATAATTCGAAAGAGTTCGGAGTTATAATTGTTTCATACATATTTTATAACAGCTTAACAATATTTATAAGAACAATTTAAGTATTTGGCACTTTGAATATAGTTTAATGTAATTATAATTTTTAATAATGCGCTAACAACTCAATAAAATAAATTTTTTTACTTTTCAAGCCATTCAAAAATTAAAAAAATTTTCTAGGAAGATCTAATAAACTTTCAGGAATATTAAAATGAAGTGTATTTAAAAATCGCCTATATAAATATGTAATTTTCTGCTTCCTTTCTTATCAAATGATATTATTTTATTAATGTTTATATGTTATTTTTATGTACTACATTAATATAATTTATTTTGTATAATATTTTCACAAAACCTTCTTAAATATATAATTTTTATTATTTTTTTTTTTTGGGAACAACGTTGATTACTCAAATATAAATTCTTGTAAATTTTGGCGAACGTACTCTTGTAAGTGCAACATAAATAAATAATTGCCCATGATATAAATGATTGCCCATGATTAAAAATGTATTTTCGAAGATTAATTTCAATTCTTTCAAAAGTTTGTCCTTGACATTTGTTTATTGTCATTGCAAAAGCTAATCTTATTGGAAATATTGTCGTCGTTTGAAAGTGAATAGGTATTTAATACTTTCTTTGCAATATAAAGTTATTCTGTTTAAGAAAATGATTTCTCCTTCCTTATCTTCTCCTTCTCCTTCCTTATCGACATTGTGACTTACAGTTTATTACATTGTGAGATAAATTAATAATTAATAATCTTGTACCATTGTATAGACTGATATCATTCCCCTCAGACTTTTCTAAAATATCTATACTTGTGTATATCACTTCAGTTGCAGCATGTAATAAATTTACAACATCTTTATTAATATCATCAACGTCTGAGTTTCTAGATAATTAAATTGCGGATGTAGAAATTTCATTAAATTTTTTTCCATTAATTAATTAACCATATATGTCATCTACTATGTCAGATACCGTTTTCGTTTCAATAATATGACTTATTTCTAAGTAAACTTTTTCATCATTTAAAGTGTCGTTTCCAATATTCAATAATAATTGCGAAAGTTCAAATTCCTCTTGTGAAGCTCTCATATTTTTCTTCTACGAGTGTATTGAAAATTGCTTCCACAATTGACTTTTTTTAACTGTCAAATTTACTACCTTTCTTTAATCGGAAGTAATTGTTTGAAATCTCCTCTCAATATAACAATTTCTCCACGAAATGTTACATCTGTGTTCACTATATCTCTCAAAGTTCTGTCCATTAATTCTAATGCATACCTTGGAGCCATAAGTGCTTCACCCCAAACAAAGAAGTCTATATTTTTCAAATATTGTCCTTCTTTAGATTGAAGTTTAATATCTAATGACGATTCTGCATGTAGAGGAACGGGTAATCCAAATACCTTATTACCGTTTTTCCGTTTGGAAGTAAAGTTACTGCATTCCCTGTGACGGCCATAGAACAAATCTTTTTTTTTTAACCTTGTAATACATGCCAAGGAGTTTTATATATGAACGTTTTTCCTGATCCACCAGGACCATTAATATAAAAACAACTGTATCCATCATCATTAATATTGCTAACTCTTCTCAGTATTGTGTCAACAAAAATCTTTCGTTCATCATTTAATTTTGTCTAATTATCATTTCCTATAATCATTAATTGTTCACGATGCACGTCAATATTCGTTGTATTTTCATAAGATATTTTTTCCATGAATGGAAAATCTGAAATATTTGAACCTTCCTTAATTATCATGCTTATGCTTTCTTCATAAGCTCTTCTTTCACCTTCGACGATACCAAAATCCCTTGAATAATCATCTGACATATTTCTTAAATTTCTCCCATAGTATTTCTGGATTTACTGGTCTACACTCTACAGTGTATTAACATGAGAAAAAAACATTCTACGTAATTGAGGTGACATCCGTCATTGACTGCTTTCTTCTGATGATCTTCGATATTCATCGTCATCTTCTATGAATCCTGTTGCTAAGCATGCTGTTGTAAATGTTTGATACGTAATTTCTTCTATTGTTCTTAAATCCTTATAAGATGTTGAACCCTTTACCGTCAATAAAAGTAATCGTAAGTGGGTTAACTCTGATTGAGATGGGCTTACTGAATACATACACTGTAAAAACTAGATCTTTTTTTGCGGTATCATATTCTGCGTGTCCTGTTTTTGAATAGGGTAACTTCATACTGTTATTTTCAATGTACAACAAATGACTCTGAATTCCCACCAGTTGTTCAAATTAAAAAACTAAATATTAATTGAAATAGAGCACACTCAACTTTTGGTGAATTTTGTTGTAGTTTTTTGAGATTATTTCAAGAACCGTTGTAGCTATTGTAAAAAGAGGAGATATTTAAAGTCTGCATTAAAAAACGCATCGAATAACCTAAAACATGTCTTGAAAAATTTCATTTTGACCCCTATAGAAGTTGTTAAAAAAATTTTACTGAAAACATAATCTATGAAAGAATTATTATATAAACACTATTATGCTTGACAAATTTATATCAGCATTTTACCATATCATATAATCGTCTCATCATCATTTATTAATATAATTTATTGCCTTAGATGATAATCTAAGGCTAACGTAATAGGTTATTCTCTATATGTTGGGTTCATTGACCTGTAAAAGAATGTGTATGTGTGTATATGTGTATTAATTCAATGTATCATAAAGAATGCATACTTTTCTTTATTTTAAAGGACAAAATATTATTTTTAGAGAATTATTTTGTTGGGGTAGAAAATACTAAATTGGAAATTTAATCATTATTATATGTACTACGACATTATTGTTTATTTCTAAACATGTTCAGCACGTCAACACCGACGAGATTTTAGAAATTCTTAAATAGGAGAGTTCCGAGGATAAAAATTATATCGAGCAGGATTCAGATCTTGCAAATGCTCTGAATGTAGAAGCATGTAACATATAATTCTACATTAAAATTGATAACCTCAAACATGAATGGAAATGTAAGGAAGGCACTTTGAAATACTAAAATACAAACATTATATTTTAGTCAGCACCGGCAAAAAAGATTTTATATTTTAGTGTTTTTAAAGTTCCCGCCGAAATCAGATCAAGAATAAAGTGTTCCCATTCGGCAACTTCAGACCTGAGACACGTGTCTTTTTCTTTAAGGAAATTGAAAATTATGCAACCATTGTGCAAAAACTTTCAAATTATGCAATGAAAATAAAATTGTGCAAAGAAAATAAATTATGCGTCATTATACGATTAAAAATAGGGTTTATTTTGAATGCAAACTTCAAAAATCGCAAAAATTTTAAGTTATATTCGATTCTCAAACATTCTGCGACTTGCATAAAGTTCGGGTCTCTATGTATTACATTATCACTTTCTTGCCCCAAGTAGTTATAAAAAAATAATAAACAATATATTTGTGCTATATCTAGTTCAGTCTATGGTTATTCTGTTTTTATAATTAATTCGGACAAAAAAGTAACAAACAAATTGTCATATGTACAAGGCCCAAAGTGGCTACAACTCTAAATCGGTTAGAATAGAATAGAATTAGAAAATTATTTATGAAGACACATTGTTTTAACCTTCGACAATCTGATTTTTTTGGAAAAGTATCACTCTATAATTGTTTAAAAATTAATAAACTAAAGTAATTCATGCGCTAGCCTTACATCAGGAGATTTCCGAAATAGTCGTGTGGGTGTTGCATATACTTTCTCTTTATTTTTATCGACATTCATTTCATTTTGTAATTCTGAGTTTCAGAAAGACTAAGAAAGTTCTCCGAAAATTATAAGAAAAGGATAAGACTGGAATAACGTTTGCTTCGAAAAAATGGTTATTTCTTGAAGTGGAACTGAGGTGATTGTGAATACCGAACTTCCGAAGCGGAGAATAGTAAGATATTGATCAGAGGAGGTAGAATCGGTCGCTCCGAGGCCTCCTTTGCGAAGCTAAACGTGTATCCCACGGGCCTGAGACTCCAGGGCCCAGATAGCGCAGGAAAAGAAGTCGAGTCGAGCCTGAGGTTAGGTTATGTCGAGAATACCACCATTTACCATTACTACCGAGCCAGGATCGTAACAAAGCCGCTCCTTCTCACAGTAAACCTTTCTTGGGATTGTTCAATGTCCATGTTCAGCTCAATTTTCACTCGCTCGGTAGCTCAAGTGTTTAATTAACCGAAACTTCCATCCAGAAAGAGCAACTAAACTTTTTACGAAATCAAAATGACTCTCAAAGTTGATTGCTGTAAATTGACAACGTCTGTATTATGCCATGCTTTGATACTAATCAGAACTGAACGATGCGGAGTCATTCTAGAAGTTTTGAAAGCATGGACACCGGACATGAGCCTTTTCTAGCACGGAAACAAACCCTCAAATGTCGGTAATAGGAATCTAGTTTGTTCATAAATCATAAACAAACTGACGTCCCGCGTGAAAAAACACTGCATTGCTCAAGCATGGGACAAAATTTGTTGAAATATGGCTCAAACTTGGACAAACATTTATCGCTCGATGGTTTAAGCAAGGCTTTTGACCGCCAACCACGGTTAGTCCATGCAACACTTAGAAAAAGATTTCAACATATTTGTTAGCAAGATTTGATAATTTTTAGAGCCAAAAGAACCATATTTTCGAGTTCTACCTTGATTAAAAGACAATTAAATAGGTTCAGACAATCATTGGAGGTCTTTCACATAACTTCTTCGGAGAAGTTTACTTCCTGAGAATTATTCCGAACACCAGGTCGACTTCAGGTGTAGTTCCGATGTTATTCTAGTTTATCAATTATTGAAGAAATTATTAAGCATCAAAGTATAATTAACAAAAACTGAGAGAGGTATGAAATTGTGGGATGGTCGAGTTGCTGTCAGGTTTTAATTAGTGAGGGTCACCAGTTGTTTCATGTCGAGAGATAAGCCTGGTTTCTGACATTAACACATCCCTGCATCGGCCATCGCCCATCTAACTGTTTGGAGAGATGCCTCCTCTTCCTCTCTCGCAGAACTCGTTATTCTTCACTTTTTGAGCCAATTCTAGAAAGGTGCTCATTTTCTCAATCAATAAGATTTATGTGACAGAAGGCATAAAAATATCAGTGATATCTGTGGGAAATTTACAACTTTTCCTGTAAATTTACTGTCTAGATATTGATTCATAAATTTAATAAAACAAAATTTAATATGAAAAAGTCATAAAATGTTAGAACAAGTGAACAGTAAGTTGCAGTTTCAGATATGAAATAAAATTTACTTCAAAAAGTCACCTGGTTTCCGAGAAACAAGAGAAAAATTTGGCGTTTGAACATAAAAATTAAATTCTGTTCTTCAGTGTTTGTCGATAATTTCCTGAAAATAATTTTGCGCTGAAGGTGGCATGTGTGGAAACATCTCAGCAAAATACTTCTTCTTTTCTTTAGAAACACCCGAAATGTATTATTTTTTTTTCAAAACTTGAAATTTACAAGGTGTCAAATTTTGATCCACAAGTGGACCAAACCGTTGCACAATGGAGAAACATTTGACAACTATATAAAGGTAAAACACTCAGTTTTCAATAGCTTTAGCGATCTGCCCACTTTTAAAAATCTTAAAGAATTGAAGAAATCATTAGGATGAAAAACATTTAATGTTTTTGGAAACTCTCATATTTGAAGATTAATACATATATAGCTGCTAATTTTAGAGACCATCCATATACCACGTGAACAATTTTTACCACTTTTTGGGGGGGGGGGGGGGGGGGGGGGGGGGGGGGGGGGGGGGGGGGGGGGGGGGGGGGGGGGGGGGGGGG
>JAUMHM010000078.1:2007427-2018534 GCA_032362435.1 Melikaiella ostensackeni
TTTACAATTTTATATACTTTGGGTCAATAAAAAACGATGTCTTTCAAAAAACCAGCAAAGATGTCATTTAATAATTACAATATTAGTCTTTTTGGAGCAAATTTTAGATGGCTATAGTCGCGAAGACCCACAAATTCTGTTTTTTTTTTTTTTACTTTTAAGGAGCTATTTGAAAAATTAAACAAAAAATTCATTCAAAAATTTAAGTCTAGATTATCTGGTCCCTTTTTTATTTCCTTTGGCCAAGACATAACAGAAATCTTCATGCCTTGAGACAAGTTCCGTTCGTCTTGCCACTGTGAGCTATAACCATAAACGTAAGACAAAATTTGATGTCTATGAGCTAGACTTCAATGTCTTGAAGACAAAATGGGACGTCTTGAAGACAAATTCAAGACGAAATATTTTTACACGGGCGGGATTATTGCCACCTTACAGGTCACTATTGTGGTCCATCACATCATAAATGTAATCTAAACAGGGTTGCTACAAAATCCCAGGTGCCAAACTCCCTGACTTTTCCTTGACCAAATTTTCATTTTTCCTGATCATTATAAATTTTTCTTTCAGGTGAAAAACAATCTTACATCTAGGATATAAATAATGTTATAGCAAAAAAAATATTTGTTTCTTAATTGATTTTAAAGACTTTTAGTGACAACAATCATACAGAATTTTATAAGGGGTCATCCACAAATTACTCAAGACGATGAGGGGGAGGTACAAGTTTTACTATCTCTCATAGGGGGGGGGGGGATTTGAAGATCTTACGTAAAAAATTTTTTTACTAAAAATGAACTTTTTACAAATATTTGATTTTTCAACGAAAAAGATGAATTTTCAACAAAAAAGATTAATTTTCTACCAAGAAAGACGAATTTTAAACAAAATAGATGAAGTTTCAACTTAAAAAGATAAATTTTAAATCAAAAAAATTATTTTGAGCCCAAAAAAAAACGAATTTTTTACAAATTATTGAATTTGAAACAGAAAAAATATGAAGTTTCTACCAAAATTATTGAATTTTCAACCCAAAAAAGACGAGTTTTAAAAAAAAAATCAATTTCTCAACTAAAAAAAAAATAAATTTTCAAGTAAAAATGGAATAGTTAAATGTTCAGATGCAAAAATTGATTTTCATCAGAGAAAAACAAATTTTTAACAAAATAGTCGAATATTGAACCAACGAAATCAATTTTTAACTGAAATAGGGAATTTTCAACAAAATACATAAATCTTCAGCTAAAAAATATAAATTTTCAACCAAAAATAGAATAATTAAATTTTCAATCAAAGAAATCAATTTTCAAGTAAAAAAATGAATTTTTCACCAAGAAGATTAATATTCTACAACAAAAGACGAATTTTCAACGAAATATATGAATTTTCAACCAAATAGTTTAATTTTCAACTAAAAAAGATCAATTTTCAACCAAACATGGAATAGTTGAATTTTCAGTAAAAAAAAATTAATTTTCAGCAAAAATAGTTTATTAATTTTCAAACAAAAAAAAGATTTTTGAACCAAAATGAAGAATCATCAACGAAGAAAATTAAGTTTTAATAAAGTAGTTCCCTTTTTAACTGAGAAGTTGAATTTTCAATAAAAAAAAAATTTTGAACTAAAGTAATGATTCATCTGCCAAAAAAATAAATTTTCAACATAGTGGTTCCACTTTCAACTGAGAAGTTGAGTTTTCTACCAAAAAAGATGAATTCTCAACGAAAAATGTAACAGTTGATATTTCAACTCAAAATTTTTTTAAATTTCAAACAAAAAACAGTCAATTCAACCAAAGAAGACGAATTTTCAACAAAATAGTTGAACCTTCAACCAAAACAGATTAATTTTTAACCAATATTTTAAATTTTCAGCCAAAAAAAATTGAATTTCTGCGATAACAGATCAATTTTCAAAACAAAAAGACGAATTTTCAATCAAAATAGAATTTTCGGTCAATAAAGGATAATGAAATTCATCCAAAATATTGAATTTTCATGCAAAAAAGACGAATTCTCTACAAAAAAGTTGAATTTTCAAACCAAAAATATGAATTTTCAAACATATAGTGGAATTTTTTCACGAAAATAGTTGAATTTTCTATAAAACAGTTGAATAATCAAACCAAAAATATAAACTTTCAAAAAACAAGTTAATATTCAACCATATAGTTGAGGTTTTCACTAAAATATTTAAATTCTTTTAAAAACAGTTGAATTTTCAAACTAAAAATATGAATTTTCAACAAACAAGTTAATATTCAGCCATATAGTTGAATTTTCATCACACAAAGACGAATTTTCAACAAAACAGATGAATTTTCACCCAAAGAAAATGACTTTTTAAGAAAAGTGTTGAACTTTCAACAAAATTATAAAATTTTCATTCTTTTTTTTCCTTTCTTTTTCAAATTTACTTTCATTAAGGTTCCACATTCACTTAATTAACAGAATTTAAAGGTACGATCATTCTCTAAGTTTATAAAGTATTAGTAAAATTGGGGAGGGGAAGGGGAGAGGCAGAGCAAATCTTACGGTACCTTACATAAGGGGGGAGGGGGGTTGGAAATTTCAAAAAAAAGTCTCACGTAATTTTTGGATGACCCCTAAGCTGCAACTTCAGTTTATCGAAAATTCCCTGACTCTTTCAGGGTTTCCCTGACATTCGAGAATTCCCTGACTTGTAGTAACCCTGCTAAACTAAAATGCCACATTAAATTCTTGAAACATACCTATCTTCGCCGAAATAATGTGTAAAAAAGTTAAAATTTTAAATTTCGTTCAAGAGATTGAGGCACAGAAAAAAAGCGGTTTAGAAACGCGAGTCGTTGCGAAGTCGAATCCGCAATTGAACCTTAGACAAAAGAACGTAATCAGCGCTCGAGAATTTCAGAGCTCGTTACAGAGAGAACCGAGAAGAGAACATTTCTGCATTTCACGCAATTTCCGGCGTACTATGCGTATCCTACCTGCAATGAGCGAAAGAAGCAACCCATGACGAGGTGGCAGAGAGATTTTCTATAGATATATGTATATGACAACTGTTACCTGAACCTACAGGTACAGCAGATTAACTGAGAATGTAGATAATTAGCCAACTCAACAAAGTTACACAGACGATTCTTCGAGCTGAGTGGTGCTGTATGTATATGTATTATTCACTGCACTCGAATGTATAATGGAAAACAATGCGAATTTCGCAGAATTTCCACAATACCATATCACGTCAACTGCCTCACCTTATCTACAGTTCATTACTTCAAGTATCTCTCTACAAAAGTTACTGCCTGCACAATATTAAAAAAAAAAAAGAAACAATATCTTTTCAAACAAATCAGAGTGGCCACTATTTTTATAGTTTTCGTCTCTCGGCTTTCTCCTGTTTCTCCCGGTAGAAATTTGTGATTTCGCCAGGTTAAAAAATTGATACACGTCCAAAACTGCGACCCAAAACGAAGAAACATTCAATTAAGCTAAAATCTTCTATAAATCAAGGAATAAATAAGTTTTTGTGAAATCTTCAAAATATTTCAAAATATTTCACAAAGATTTTGCAAAGATTTCACAAAGATTTCAAAGGATTGCAAAGAAACTTAACTCAAACTAACATAAATCAAAGAATAAATAAAAACACTGTAAAAAGAAGAAATTATTCTAGGACTAATTTCAGTATTTAAATAAGACTCATGAACAAGAAACAGTCTCGATTGGTACTGAAATGAGACCACTGGTGAGATCCAAGCGTCATTTGTTTTACATTAAAAATAGCAGAATGAAGTTATCCTATTCAAAAACAGAACACGCAAAATATGATACCGTAAAAAAAGAGATCTCCAGTTTTTACAGTGAAAATTTCAAAGATTTCTATTAGACTGGGCTGAAAAAAAAACTTTTTCTAAGTGGCGGACTCTATGACAGTCGTTTGATACGTTTGGTAAAAAAGCAACTCAAATTTTTTATTTTTGAAAAGTGTACCTTTGTTTCTCAACATACTCGCCTTCAAAGGCTACACACTTAGTACAGCGAGATTCCAATTTTTTTATCCCTTCAGAAAAGTAAGATTTCTCGAGGTCTGCAAAATACGTATTTACGGCATTGATCACTTCTTTACTGGACGAAAATCTCTTCCCACCGAGTCAGGTCTTCCAACTGGGGAACAGAAAGAAGTCGCAGGAAGCCAAGTCTGGAGAATAAGGTGAATGAGGGATCAATTCGAAGCCCAGTTCGTGTATTTTTGCCAGTCCGATTACGGAGATGCACCCATCGTGGCCGGTTTTTTTTTGTAGTTTGGCTTTTAAACGGTTCAATAATGATGCAAGGTACGTTCCTGTCATAGTTTTACCCTTCACCAAGTATTCAATGAGGATCGATCCTTGGGAATCCCAAAATACTGTGGACATCACTTTCCCAGTTGACAAAACAGACTTCGTCTTCTTTGGCAAAATTTCACCAGTCAGTAACCACTGCTTTGACTGCTGCTTTGTCTCAGGTGTATAGTGGTGGATCCAGGTTTCGTCCACAGTCACGAATTAACACAAAAATATAAAAATATATAGGTAAATTTAAGTTTATAAAATGAAAAGTGACTATGTCGACCCGTCAACACCCGCTGCTCTGTGCCCTGGTAAATAATTTTGAGTCGATCATTCTTTACTGTTGCGAGTACAGGAATGATTCCTGAGAATGGACTCTGTATAGCGCGCTGGAGGAGTCAAGCCTTCGACGAACTGTAATGTCTCTAGCTGCCTAAAGAAGTAATGAATACCTCGACTATCAGCGCTAAAGAGCCAATTTTTCACTTCAATTTTTCTCCGTGAAGATACAAATTATATTAATTAATAATACGAAATAAAAATGATTCAGTACATAAAATGAAAATCAGAAAGATAAATGAGTGAATTTTTATTCGCAGAAGCTTTAACTGATTGAACTGTTCTTTGCATCCACTTGCCACTTGCATTATCGCCAACAAGCTCTCGTTCGAAGCAATCAGTTTTTATTATTAATAATAATTCACCATTCTCACCCCACGTGAGGCCGTGACCTATTGCGAGCCTCCTCCTCCTTCCATCTTGTAATCGTCAGATATTTTCTCCCCTCCTTTTTATCGGGCATCGCGTCAAGCACATTTATTAATTTACTTTCAATTTAAATTTAGATTTTGAAGACTCTTCACTTTTTTTTCACCAGCTGCATTTTCTACCAGATACACACTAAATCCAAAGGTGTCACTTTTTGATTAAAAAAAAAACTACATCGAGCATGACAACTACTTTTTCCACCCCTAAAATAAAATACAAAACCTGCAAACTAAAAATGTTGAATGTTTTAGAAAACAGTTGACTTGCAAACCCAAAAGTATAAATTTTCAACAAAGAAATTAATTTTAGACCAAAAAGTTGCATTTACAACCAAATAGTTGAACTTCCAAGCAAAAGAGAAGAATTTTTAACCAAATATTTGAACCAACAACCTACAAAGATGAATTTTCAATCAAATAGTCGAATTATGATGATTAAAAAAGATTAAGCTTCAACCAAAAACAGACGAATTTTCAAACCAAAAAGACGAATTTTCTCAAGGCATTTGAATTTTAAATCCAAAAAGACGAGTTTTCAACAAAACAGTTGAATTTTCTAACAAAAAAGATGACTTTTTACCAAAATAGTTAAATTTTCAACAAAATAATGAAATTTCCAACAAAATATTTGAGTAAAATAACTAAATGCTGTTTTTCGGTAAATTTGGAACCCCTCTGCAGTTGAGCTCAATGCGTAAAATAATTTTTTTTTTATTTGAGTATTACGAAGTTCTATTTCAGCAAATGCACAGGAATACACTCTACTTAATACAGGAATCCTGCACAACAAAGCGGGACAATTGAATGCAGTTACTTCAAGGATATCTTACTTTGGTATATCCTTGCGCCACGAAATGCATCGTTCGTTATACACGTGTACGAAAATAGTCATGATGGCTGGGTGGTCGGATGGACTTCCGAGGATAAATTTCATGTTTGAAACGAGAAACGGGACATTGAAGAAAATGCGGGAGGTCGGTCTTAAATGTTCTCAGTTCCATTCAAACTTCATTCTACCAGCATATTCTACTAAACTAACGTAGAGCTTAAGTGATGTAATATATTTTTTAAAAGCATCAAATGTAAAATACAATTTCTTGCGAGGTATTACTTCTTTCAGCTTGATACACTTTACTCGGAAGTACTTTAAATAAAAAATCTACAAACAAAATCCATCACTTTTACGAAAATACATTCAAATTTACAGCCACTTTTACGATACACAAAAATTTACGTCCAATGTCGCATAATTGTATATGTATGGGGTAATTATTATAATGTCTTCTCTCCACTAAAACCAAACGACACGTTTTCGTATTTTTAGACATCTGACTACATCTAAGAGAAAACGTAAAAATGTCGACCACGGGTCAAAAGACGTAGATTAAAATAACTCGTAAACAAGTTACCCGCTCTTCTCACAAAGGCGAAGCGACGGAAAAAAGTTTTCGTATTGAACACTGAAAAATGTATAACATTCAAAAATAGTACGTATACTGTGTATAAGCATATAATCAAAAAGTTAAATCGCACTTTCTTTCGATATGAATTTCAATTTTTCAATATGAAGTTGCATGAATTTCAATCACGAAAAGAAGAAACAGCAGTTTCGTGATTTCTGCATAAATAACGGTTGCATGACAAACATAAAAATTTTTAAAGCAAAATACCGTTAGTTTTGATTTATAGTGTAATTGAAAAATATAACATTATGTATAACTTTACTCTAATAATTTTTAATAAATAGGAGAGGCCGGGGCTACAAGTTCCGGGGGTAAGTTTTTCCGATAGTTTTATTGTCAAGATGAAAAGAGATAACGATATGTTCTTAGTACGTCTCAACCATTGAGCCAATCACGCACCACCTAAGTAAATATTCTTCGATCGTTATTTTTTGGTCTATTATGATTATTTAAGATCAGAGTCATTGATTATTTCGTGATTATGAATTGAATGACGTTTAAGAATATTATGTGACAGACTTTATTAACCCATTTCAATGCATACTCTAAAAATTTTATAAACTTGTCACATGTGTCGTACGGGGCTAGTTGTTACCCTGCCATGGGGCATGTTGTTCCCGTAACAACTTGCCCCGTTGAACAATGTCCAGCTATTCCATATCAATTTTTACTTTGTTTTAAGATGCAAATTTTAATTAATTAATACAAGTTTAATATATGAGATAATTATATAAAATAAATTATAATTATATTATAATTATTATTATAATAATATAATATATAATATATTAATAAATTTTTGATAAAATATAAAATAAATCAAGTATAAAAATAATAAATAATAAAAGTAAATGATAAAAAAATATTCTTATAATTCATATAATTATTTATTCAATGTGAATATACGTTTTTTGCATGACTGCATTTGTAAATGTGAATTTAAATACAGTTCACGTATTCAATTTAACAAAAAATTGAGATTTTCTTTGAAAAAACATTTGTTAACTTTTAGTAACAACTTACCCGGGTCGATTACAACTAGCCCCGCAACGAGATTAGAAGGTCCGCTCCGAACTGACATAAATAAATGGTTCTCAATAAAAAACAATTATCATATAAAACAAACTTGAAACCCTTAAATACAATATATTCAACGATAAATTAATCAATAGTAAATTGAATAACTATTTTTATTTGTAAGTTATTTTCACTGTTAACCAAAAATCGGAACTTCCAGCACCGGCCTCCCCTACTTAAATAACGATAAGTAAACAGCGATATGAACATTGAACATATAATTGTAATATATAGTCCTCGAATAAAAATTATTTATTTCAAAGCGCAGTTTTTTTTCATGAAAATAAATTTTTCAAGTGGATAACTGCTATCAACCAATGCAGAGACATGTGTGAATTTTCAAATCAATGTTCATGCGTCAGACAACATATATGAGATACACTTTTACTCTATTTTTGGTTACATTCCCTACTTATGATGCGCTCATAAATACTGCACACGTTTACAACGTCACGTACGAGTGAACGTTATTACGTATCGCAGAGTATATACAATTGTGTATTTACGCGACCAGTCTTTGACCTACAATCCATGAGCTTTGTATTGACATATTTGCACAGTGCTCCTCAAACACAAGCAAAAAAAAAATAACTTTTTTCGTAAATAGATCCAAAAACTGTTTGGACAGGTTTTTAGATGACTATTCATAGTTTAAAAAAATACTTACATGGATAAAAATGCAAATCCAAAATCTTTCAATGAGTACTAGAAGTCCAGCAACTCATTTTCACGTTGATTTTTTCGGGAAAAGTACTATATATTTTATATTTGGAACTAAGCATACAGTCCCTTTTGTAATAAAATTAGTAAACGGTCATGGACTAGATGTCGCAAAGGTATGGCAAGTCTGAGACTCAGTCCCAAAATTTCATCGTGAAAATGAATTTCTAAACTTCTATAATTCAGTCTTATTTCCTTACAATCACTACTTTATATCGGGTTCACGAACATAGATTTTGAATCTACATTTTTCTCCGTGTACCACGAAATCGTAGCTATATTTTTTTAAACTACGAATAGTCATCTAAAAACCTATCCAAACAGTTTTTGGATCAATTTTAATCGAACCTATCGGTCCTTGAGGAGCACTGTATTTGCTCACATTTCAACGAAAATTGCTCACTGCTCTCTTGTCATTTTTCTTCAACCCCACTCCTTTTGTCCATCCCGGAAATCTCTATCTCAAATGACTATAACGAGTAGTGATATTAATTTCCTGGTTATCAAAGGACTTGACGTGTTTAAATTACAAGTGTGTCATTCTCGTGAAAAAATTCTTGCGATATTTTGCAAACGTGTTTAATCTCTGAGACTGAGGCAAAAACAAATATTTTATCATTCATTATTCTTCAAATACAGATTGTGTACTTCGCAAAAGTATATAAGTTAGATTCAAAAACTTGAGGAAAATTTTCGTAGAATTCAAAATTAAATAGTTATTTTTCTGCGACAATTGGATTTTTATCTCACTGTCCATTGCGATATTCACACAGGAGATGATCTGCGTTCGAGATAAACATATTGAATCAATTCTCACAATAACGGTGAGAAATCTCGCTCTCAAGCGTCACGAACTCTCATCCATTTTAACGACTGATTTTAAAATGGTAATTCATCCTCACAGCTTACATCGATCTGAAAGCAATCTTCCAGGGTCCGGTCCGCCATTTCATAAATCGCAGGCGCTTTAGTAAAACTGTACTTTTCCTCACAAGTATCCTATATATGAAATCAGGCAATCAGGTAACCTCCATCTTGGATTTGTTCTATTTTTAGGTCACATACAAGTAACTAGCCTTTCACGTTATGTGGATATGATTACTCGGAGAAAAATGGAGGATCAACGTTAGAGATTCAAAATTCAGAGAGTCAGTCTAAACTTCTAGATCTAGATGGTCGAAAAACTATCAGGACTATCAGCACAATCAAGTTATCCTTACGGGATGGTCAATACGATCATTTTGTTTTCAATCAATTCGACCATTCATGATACAGAAATAAGTAACGAGATGCATAATACGCATTCATATCGGTTTGTGAATTTACTCCAGTGTTTGAAATGTTGCAATTCAATGCAGTGACGCCAAACCACGCTCCAAACCAAACAAACAATATATTGTATCAAGTCATGTCTCATGCACCTTGATCTCCACAAGTAATAAAAAATGCTTTTAAATTTTACGAATTTTACATAAATTTTTAGGTTTTGCAAGTTCCACATAATTTTATAATTTTCATTCTCTTATAAGAGAGAGACAGGAATCTTGTATATGTGTATAACGTAGGTAGAAGAAGGACAACAGATATGGAAAATATGGGATAATCAAATCCACCTTCTACGATATTTTTGACCTTCAAATATAGTTAGTCTGAACATCTAGATGCTCAGACAGACCTTCCATTTTTGTCCATGTATTTTTGCTATTGTTGACATGCTCATGCTCTACGCCTCTCATATAGTGTGTTATCGTACGAATAGTTGATCTTTGATCTATACCCTTGCGGCCGATATTATAGATCACTAGAGCAAACAAGCGCTAAAGCCATTCATCATTCCATTTCTTACGAGCGATAATTTTTAGAAGTCGCGGAAATATTATCAATTGATTTATATGTTAGGGGAAGCCTCCTGAAAATCAGAAAATGCCCGCCTTATGATGCACGGGAACACACGAAATGCCCAAATATTAAATGGAGTTATAAAATCGCATCAAAACGTGGCACAATGGATAGTTTTCATTTGTTATATAATGGAGTAATCAACTGTTTGCAACGTTTTGATACCCTCGGTTTTTATGTGAACTTGAACTCTTTAACTTATCTCGAAAGCGGTCAAATACGTGAAAACTGGCAAAGTTTTCAAGAATTTTCTAAAGGGACATGGTTCGCACCCAGCCTAACACATCAGTAAACCCTAAGATATCAAAGTACTATAGCTCGATTCAATTTTCCATTTAATATCAAAATGATCTAATCTAGTGAATCAAAAAATCGACTAGCTGTGATTCACGATCTTAGCAACCGACAGTCGCACTGCTTTTTTTGCAAACAGAACGGAAAGAAGAAATTTTTAACTTGAATTAACTTGGAGCGCTTTAAATTTCTGAAATTTCAATTAAAAGTATTGTATTTTCAACAAAGTAGATGATTTTTCATCCAAATATATGAATTTTCAACCAAACAGTTGAATTCAACCAAAAAATACAAATTTTCAACAAAAGAGTTGAATTTCAAGCCAGAAAAATTGTTCAGTCAATATAGAAAAAAATGCATCCAAAATGTTAATAAGCAATCGCGGACAATTGTCTAGGGATGGTCCAGAAGGAAAACCCCCCAAGCTAAAGCGTGAACAACCGTGCCAAAAGCTGAATGGCACGGGTGAGGTGTCTTTTACGGTGTCTCTGGGATATCGGGCGACCTCCTAGAGTATCAGCCTTACCCTTGCATGCGGGGCTCTGCAAGGGTGGACGAACCCTTTCCCTAGCTT
>JAUMHM010000078.1:2048971-2065521 GCA_032362435.1 Melikaiella ostensackeni
GTACGTCCATATATTTTAAGAATTTAAAAAATTTTTCACCGTAAATTTGCGTCCTTACAAGAAATGTATGTACTTCGCTACAGATTTAATAAAATCCACTGAGGAGGGCCACCATTGTATGCCGAAACGTTTCAAACAATTTAATTTGTATTAAATTTCACCTGACCCTAAAGCCAATAACAAACATCAACATTCCTTACGAATAATTAAAGAGCTTCAAATTTTTCAATTTGTTTTTTTAAGTAGAGCCTTTTAGAATCTGAAAGCTTTTAAATTATTCGATGGATTTAAATTTCGTTTTTTAGTTTTTAAACTTTTTAATTAGAACTTTTTCAAATTTTAAAGTAGTTGAATCAAAGGCTTTTAAAGTTGGTAGTTTTTCAGCCTTTGGATCCTCAAGAAGGTCATCTTAAAAAAAATAAAGAACATTACTATTAGGTGGATATTATACATTTCTATTTATTGCAAAAGTTACATTCGAAATCGAGATATTTAAGGCTAACTCAGACAAAAAAATATTTAAAGTATCCTTAAGTATCATTCAAATTCATTCAAATTGAAAAATTTTGTATTTAAAATCTTTTAAATCTTTTTTAAATTGCGAGTTTAAAGAATTATTTGTTAAACGTCTTTAAATTTGAATAGTTTCAAAATTAAAATCCTCTAAATTTTCTTTTTTTTAAGATGCAGATTGCTCATATAGCTGCACAAGTATAGATTGTGGCGCGTATTTTTGAATATTATAGGTTTCTATTCGAAAAATTAATCTTAGCTTCAAAAAAGGGGAAAAATGGCCAAAATTATTAAATACAGGGATTATAGGAGATTTTCAGATTATAGGGGAAAAACGGGGAAAGGGGAAAAAGTTGAATAGGAGACTGACTGTATCCCTGAGTTTGCTATTATGTAAAATCTAGCTATATAACAATTAACTCTAAATTAATTTTACTTTTTTAGGGTCCCAATATGCTACTTTTTTGCATATTATTTTCGATTTCCGAAATTTCGTTTCCAAAAATTACAGTCTACACATTCTTCACTTTACACTAATATCTTATCAATATATGACTATCTTGATGTTTTCTGGAGAAAGGCATTTTTGAAATATTCCAATTTCAAGAAGTCAACTTTTGAGAGTATAAGTCAAGATGTTTTTAATTTCCAACTATAGAATTGATTTGACAGGGGTATAGTTTCTCCATTGAATCGTTAGCCATTTCTTCGCTGTCGATGTCCTTTAAATCAACAAAGTTATCAAATAAATCGTTTAGAAAATATGTACTTGAAGAAATCAGTATCATCGAAAAAAATCTCATCTTGTTTTCTAATGTCCTAAATTTCTGTTTATGTTTCTTGAAAGGCCGTGGCTATGTGTACAGAAATATCGTTACAAATAGCCAGATTTTTTCAGTACGAATAGCGGCCTAGCGGAACCTGGAATAGGGACTATTTGTACTGAAATTTCGGTATTTTTTTTCGGATTTTTTTTTGGTACACGTGGACACTACCTTCTTGAAAAATGAATTGAAACTTTGTGAAAAGAAATGGGAAAAAGTGTCAGAATTTTCGATTTTAGAAATTTTAGAGGATCTTTGAAATTTAAGGAGAAAAAGGGAACGAACTGTGCTCCTCGTATTGCACTTATCTTTTTTGTAGTAATCCCACATCTTGATAAACAAGTCTACTACGTCGTATTAAAGCATGTTTACCAAATGATTCGGTTTTCCTAAAAATGTGTAAACATTCCATTTGCGCGCTTCGATTTCGAGAAAAAAATGCGCAATCGATATGACACCGCGTGTTGTGCAAACGTCAGAAGGAAAAGCAGAGAAATATTCGTGGACACGGTTAAAAAAAAGATGAGTATGCTAATCTTACAGAATGGTGACAGCATGCGTTTTTCTGATAATGCTTACGAAAAATCCTGTGTGATTTGCGTAATTCTCTGTATGATTTACCGAAAATTCTTGTAAAATTTACAGAAAGAAACTATGCCGTCCTAACATATATCCGTTTTGTAACACATAGCATACAATTTCTGTAAGCTCTATATGAAAAGCTATGGCTGTCACTATTTTAACACAGGATCTCTGTAACATTAACAGATTTTTTTTCTACGTGCGAGTATGAAAAAGTACAAAGGGAACAAATGTGCGAAGGCAGACCCCTCGAGAACCAAGGCCGCCCTTTCCTGGCACGCACGGGAAGCTTGTGTTGTCAGCCATAAAGAGCGGGTGGAAACTGAACAAAGAAATTTTAAAAAAGCAGGAGATACACCATTTAGTCGAGCTATACACGGAGAGAAATTGAATTTAAAAACCTGGTGATCAGAGGTAGAATTCGACTACTCAGTGTAAGATAAATCAAGGAATTCATTTTCACGTTGTGTCATCTCAAATAGAAATTGTATTGGACGCTTCAGACTGAACGGTTGACGCTAGAGCAACGAAAGGTTGGTCAGTCAGGTACTCAATGAAAGATCGGATTCTAACGAAAGTAAGAAAATCAGACAGGGATTCATGCATACATTGTAGAATCTCGATAGGCATTCCATTACAGCATCTCGAAACAGATGATGTAATATAACGATAAATTTGCAAACAAAAAAATTATTTTATATATTATCATAGCACTTCATTTACGTTTCAAATTACACAATTGCACGATCACTTACACACATAATTGCATGCTCAAACGCTTCGAAAAATCGTACCCGCTGGGGATTTAAACCCTATCTAAACATCCTAAACCTAAATCATATACCTAGCGTACGCACTAACCGACTGAGCTATCGAAGCTTGGATCTTGTCGACAAAATCTCAGCAAAAATTTTTTGGTGAAAAGCCAGGGCTAGCTGCGAGAAATATATTTTTAACTTTTTCGCTTTATACACATTTTATCGATAGATGGAATTAAGAATGTTTGATTTACAAATTTTAAATTGATCTGTTATAAAACAAAATATTTTTTCATGAAACTTAAGTAAAACATTGGTATATTATCTTATTAGCTATTTATATTATAAAATGTTAAAAATTTTTAAAAAGTATGTTTCAAAAAATGAATCTTTCATATCAGAGTTTGCATGATCCAGCTACACTGGAATGCCTGTCATCAAATGATTCGTTATTAATAAAACTTTTTCCAGTGAAATCTTGAAGAAAATACATCTGCAATTGAAGGAAATATCAATTCACTGGATACAAATCAAGTCTTTCGAAGTTTTTTATAAAGCCCGACCAGAAAAACTATTTTTATATCAACGTAATTTGGGATTATATTTTCACGGACACTTGAACTCTTCAAAAATCAAGAGTTTATAGTATGTTTCTAGGTGAAATTTATATTCTTCTTGCAGCATCAACACAATATCCTTCACTTTTCACCAAGAAAAACTTTTATTAATGAGATATTTATTTTTAATTTGTTAATTAACGAATGTAAAACAAAATGGGTGATCAAGCGCGCAAGCGTCGCGTCAGATTGTGTCAGATGGCAAGCCATACTAGATCAGTAAGCCAAAAGTTGGGGTGATCCAGCCATACTCTGCATGACTGTTGCTTGGGAAAATTTAATTCCCTAATCAAACATACTACCTCAACCATACTAGTATTCGTGTATCTTCTATATTTATGATTAGAAATAGAAATAGGTCTGGTTTAGAGGTAAATATTTTTTGATTAAGTCAAATAGAAATTCTCAACCATAATCAAATGGCAAATATTTCCCAAGCACTTCTTTCGGTGTATATTGAAGAATGCATGAATAGAAAAATGCAGAAATCAGATCTTAGAAGACCAGAGTAAGGAAAGGTAAATTATTGAACAAAGTCTTCTCATTCTGATTCAGTAAGGGCAAGTAGCAGCAATTCATAAATGCAGATGTATTCAAAGCAAACATGTTTCTCAGAGAGCGAAAAGAGATCAGCGGATTTAGTTCTCTACAAATCTACGAGACTGAAGGTGTGCAGCGTGCGCGCCTACCTTGAATTTTTTTTTAGCGAAGCCATTACTGAGTCCACGAAAATCAACTCGAAAATTAAAATCACGCCTAACCAATGACATGTATGCGGGCTCTCATTTATCGACAAAGCTAATTTTATTGTCTGTTTGTTGGTCATAGAGTATTCCAAATGACAGTGCTCGATAACTATACAATGAGAAACAGCCATCATTTTTGTTCAAAAAAATTCAAATTTCTTTTCAAGTTCAAGAAATATAACGAAATAAAATAGACAAGCGTGTTCAGGATTAAATTTGAGATAATGTGTATTGTGTTTTTGCTTCTCGTAATCAAAATAATTATAGACATCTTTAACGATTTCTATAGCTGTATAATATTGTAGAATAAGAAAATAATAATATGCGAATGTTCTATAGAGTATAAGAAAACGTGATAGTTATCTTTAGCTGTTCTATCCAGCTCGAAAAGTTTAGATAATATATAGAAATAGACAATATCACGAACTATCAACCAGTTAAACTCATGAGTTTAACTGTCTCGCATCTGCAGATACAGGCTATCAGGTCTTCTACTTCCATTTTATTTTCTTCACAGAGAGTTACACTTTTTAAACGAGAGCAACTATTCTTTAGCACGATCTATAATTCTGTACAACATAAAAACTGATACGCACAAGATCACTCCACCAAACCCAGTTTTTTTTCATTGTTGAACTCAGTGGGAATTTCATTTTGTCATTAGAACAATTCACAAGGTAATAAATTAGAGCAGAAAGAAAACTATGAAGTGCATATAAACCCGGTCACATATTTTTTTTAACGATTTAAAGGGAAAGCAGGATAATAAAAAAGTGTTTTTTCTAAAGTGAGCGAGATTCAGGGGCGAATGGAATACGAAGTAAGGAAGGGTTATAGACAAATTATTTTATCCTCAGACGATCAAAGTTAATGAGAGGTATAGTCTGTTCGGGCATTTTGCAGGAAATGAACTGTTGAGTATCTTTCTAGAGGGAAGGATGCGTAAAATTCGAATGTGCGCCTGGGGCACCGGGTTCGCCAACACGATCCTGATTACGGGTTAAACACGCTAATCTTGATCACTACAGTCCGGGAGGTTTGTGACGTGAGAAAATCCAAGTCGAAACTGTGACGACGCAGAAGGAGTGGAGAGTCTACTCGAAAACCTTTGATGAGATGGAAGGAAGAGTGGATTGTCTAGTGTCTACGACTCAACGTCTACGAGCATCTACGAGTTCAAGGCACCATTGCGTCCTACACAAATTTAAAATTCCTAAACCTACAACTCAAGTCCAATCTGAAAACCAAAGTTCTACCAAAGATCAAATCCAAAATCAGCCTGGAACCAAGATCATAGCCCCAAAAGATTTCCATATCCCTAAAGTCCAGATGATCCAGCTTTCAAAACTATTTCTAGGATAGCTGGATCATCTGGCCCTTAATGATGAAAACATAGCCCTGAAAGAAGACATATAAGACCTAAACATATAAGGATCAACATCTGTATCTGGAAATTAACGTAGAAACCTAAAACTTAAGTCCAATCTGAAACCAAAGATCTACCAAAGCTCAAATCCAAAGTCTGCCTGTAACCAAGATCAGAGCCTTCAAAGATAAAACCATAGCCCTAAAGTCCAGAACAAATTATTTACGATAGCTGGATTATTTCGCCCTAAAAGATAAAACCATAGCCCTGAAAGACATATAAGACCAAAATATTAAGGATCAACATCTATATCTGGAAGTCAACATCGAAAGAGGCAATTTTCTATGTGTTTCAAGAAACAAAATAGACTAACCAAGATATTGATTTGAGCATCTATTGCTCATTTAACTGATTTAAGCCTGGATAGCAAAATCTCAGGTACAAGAGGATTATAAATCATCCAATCTCTTTAACTACTTGCTTCGACGAACGCTCTCACAGGGATACCATACTTGAGCAATCATGCACCTCGAAACTTTCCGACAGGCTGCAGGTTTTCGACCGAGTGAGTTCTAATGATAATGTCTGATGAATAAAGCATGAAATCACTCAGGAATATTGTGCTGCTCTTTCTTATTCTTATCTCACATATTTTCGATTTTCCATGTATTTGAAATTCTACATGTTCAAGTGAATGAAATTCTTATTGCATTGCTTGTTATAGTCAAATACGTCCAATTTTTTGGTTTTACAATGATTGCACTAGGTTTAACAAACAAAAGTGAAATCATTTAGCTTCTTAATCACTTAAACAAGCCAACTTTTATTTAACCTACAACGCACAAATAAAATGAAAATTGAAGAATTTTAGTAGACATTTCATGACTAATTTGACATAGAGTAATATCATAATAATTTATGACTAACATCCACAGTAACAGCTGATGGGTTGAATGTGTAATAAAAGTTGCCGAGACAGGTGGGGACGAAGTTGAAGAAGGGGTAGTTGCAGGGTAGGAGACAAGTTGTTCACAAGAAGCAGACTTGAGATTTAAAATTGCACGAGCGCGCTGTTGCCAAGCAGATACCGCGACAGGCGTCGCATTTCCTTTCGATTAAATACAATACTACACTTTAACATTTTTATTAATAAATGGAATAGAAGTTTTAAATTTTGCTTCAAAATTTTATGAGATTCTAGACGAACCTTGAAAGAAAATCAACTCAATGTTGCACTCGATTTCCACATTGTAGATACTAACTTTCTAAAGTCGGTGTCGGTACTAGGTACATACGGATAATGAATTAGTAAATAAAAGCTGAAGAAATGGCGTAAAATGCTGAGTGTGGATATAATTAATTAAGGTTTCAATAAGTTTTTAGAACCTTAATTATAAATGCTTTACAATTAGAATTACGAGTTGCAATGATGATATGACGAAAGAATATAGACGAATATGGAAGTTTTTTCATTACAAACGTTCTGTGTACATTTTGTAGCAAGACCAATCCTTATTTTGCGATAATATCAATCACTATGCACATCAGAGGCATATACTCATATAAACTAATAAATCGAATGAATTTTCCATACCAGACAGAGACGTTCTTCTTTCTTATTCCTTTAAGCGTATCTGCTATGGAAATTGGAAAATTCATTCGAGTTATTAGTTTATATGAGTAATTTCCTTTAAAGGAATTGGTCACGAGACATTTCGGTAAATGCCCTTAGCCCTAGAATCCTAGACGAGTACTTAATAATACATTAGGTAATGTAACTGAAGTGCGCAGAATTTATAAACGAAAATATAAGGGTCATTTCAAAACAACTTCGGAATTCGACATAGGTAAACTTTGCATATAAAAGTTGTTTATTATAATATGTGGGCGTCCGCATGAAAAGGGCCCTTATGGCCGGTATTACGTAACGTAATTGTATTTGATGCCGGGCAACACCAAACAAAGTTTCATCCTGATATCTCTTCCGAAAGACTGCCATTTTAACAAATTAATTAAACTTAAAAAAATGATTAAAATTAATAAAATTCTAATTTAACTCTAAACACTCGGTTCTTGGAAATCTCGGATTTCATTTCACAAATTACTGATATTTGATACCGGACAGCACCAAACATAGTTTCATCCTGATATGTGTCCCTACGGGAAGACTGGCATTACAAAAAATTATTTAATTGAAAAAAAATTGTTAAAATTGAAAAAAATCTAATTTGCCCCTGAACAGTCGGTTCTCGGATTTTATTACACAAATTACTGGAATTTGATTGCAGGCAACACCAACAAAAGTTTCATCCCAATATCTCTACCGGATGGCTGCTATATTTAACAAAAATTATTAAATTAAAAAAAAAAAATTCAAAAATTTAAAAAATTATGATTTTACTCGAAAGAATCGGTTCTCGACTTCTCGAATTTCATTAAAAAAATTACTTGTATTTGATGTCGTCGGACAACAGCAAAGAATGGTTTTATCCCAATATCCATACCGGAAGACTACCACTTTACAAAATTTATTAAATAAATAAAATTTGTTACAATTAGCAGAATTATAATTTTCCTCTAAACGCTTAGTTCTCAAATTTCATTTCACAAATTACTTGTATTTGATGCCGGACAACAGAAAAGAAAAGTTTTATCCCGATATTCCTACCGGAAGAATGCCATTTTGAAAATATGTTTTTTAAAAATTCTAAATTTCCTCTAGATACCGAAACCTCGTATTCTATTTCGGTAAGTATATTGGGATAAAACTTTTATTGCTGTTGTCAGACATCAAATACAAGTAACTTGTGAAATAAAATCCAAAAACTGAGCGTTTAGGAGAAAAAAAAAATTATGCATTACAGCACGTGGGTGGATAAAACTTAGTTGTAATAGCGTGATTGCCGTCTAGAATAATGTATTGCCTTCTTTCATTGCTAAAAAATTTATTTTAGTACTTTAAAAAAGTTAATTTACACTTTTCTTTATAAATTTTGCGAACTTCAGTTACACCATTTGTTATTACTGAGAATATGCTCGGAAAATTGTTACAGTCAGTCATTTGTAACGCGGAGACTTGATGCATTTGTGTGAAATTATGAATCACAAACATTAATATGTACGTGGTGCATATTATATTATGTATTGTGAAACTCTGTAATAAGACAGCTCATATAGCGCACCCGTATTATTAATACTGACACTGACGCGCATCGCTAAATGATCTTAAACTGCTTTTAAGCAGAATTAAAGACGCTTATTTAATTTGTTTCTAACTAGACAGATGATACATGTATGTGAGTTTCATGAAAAGAGGGTTCTTCTTTCTAAATTGAAACTATAAACGATAATATTCAGCTTTTTTGTTTACAAAATGTCCATACAAGCGACCCTACAAAGGTCCCTGCGAAGCCGATTTTTTATTTAGAACTTTGGGGTGGACGAAAATAGAAAGTACGTATAGTTTAAAGAAAGAAAATGCGCTTGTGTGTATGAACTCAAAGTACCCCTGATTCACAGTCACAATTTTATCCATCAGTTTCGTACTTTTTTTTTCTTTCAACGCTTACCAGGCAACTCTGAACAACTGAAAAATGTTGACAACACAATTTTTGCCACTTTTTACCCCCCACCCCCTGTAACAAGTCGTAACAAAATGGTTTGGGACCCCCCCTCCCACGATCTATGTTACCTAATTTTTCCAAATATTTTCAGCCATGTTGATTTTTCGAACAAAAAAGACGAATTTTTTAGAAGACAGTTGAATTTTCGAGCCGAAAAGTTGAATTTTAAACAAAGAAGTTCATTTTCAATCAAGAAAGATGAATTTTCTACCAAAAAAGATGAATTTTCAATTCAAAAGGAGTATTTTTTATCCAAACAGACGAATGCTCAACAAAACAGTTTCATTTTCTACCAAAAAAGATAACTTTTTAACGTAATAGTTGAATTTTCAAACAAAGATTAAACTTCAACCAAATAATTAAATTTTTAACCAAAGAGTTGAATTGTTAGGCAAATAGTTGATTTTTCAAGCTAGAAAGACGAACTTTCTACAAAACAATTGAATTTTCAATCCGAAAAGTTGAATTATCAACAAAAAAGTTCATTTTCAACCAAGAAAGATGAAATTTCTACCAAAAAATATGAGTTTTCTATTCAAAAAGATGAATTTTCAAACAAGAGAGATTTAACTTCAAACGAATAGTTTAATTTTTAATCGAAGAGTTAAATTTTCAACCAAACAGTTAATTTTTGAAGCCAAAAAGACGAACTTTTTAAAAAACAGTTTAATTTTCAACACGAAAAGTTGAATTGTCGACAAAAAAGTTCATTTTCAACCCAGAAAGATGAATTTTCTACCAAAAAAGATGAATTTTCAATCCAAAAGGATGAACTTTTTATCCAAAAAGACAAATGTTCATCAAAACAGTTGAATTTTCTATCCGAAAAGTTGAATTCTCAACAAAAAAGTTCATTTTTGAATTTTCAATCCAAAAGGAAGAACTTTTTATCCAAAAAGACGAATGTTCATTAAAACAGTTGAATTTTCTACCAGAAAAGATGAATTTTCAACAAAGAAGTTCATTTTCAATCAAGAAAGATGAATTTCCTACCAAAAAGGGTGAATTTTCAATTCAAAAGGCGTATTTTTTATCCAAACAGACGAATGTTTAACAAAACAGTTACATTTTCTACCAAAAAAGATGAGTTTTCTATTAAAAAAGATGAATGTTCAATAAAACAGTTGAATTTTTCTACCAAAAAAGATCACTTTTTAACAAAATAGTTGAATTTTCAAACAAAGATTAAACTTCAACCAAATAATAAAATTTTTAACCAAAGTGTTGAATTGTTAGCCAAATAGTTGATTTTTCAAGCTAGAAAGAAGAACTTTCTTCAAAACAATTGAATTTTCAACCCGAAAAGTTTAATTATCAACAAAAAAGTTTATTTTCAACTCAGAAAGATGAGTTTTCTACCAAATAAAAAGATGAATTTTCAATCCAAAAGGACGAACTTTTTATCCAAAAAGACGAATGTTCATCAAAACAGTTGAATTTTCAACAAAAAAGTTCATTTTTGAATTTTCAATCCAAAAGGACGAACTTTTTATCCAAAAAGACGAATTTCCATTAAAACAGTTGAATTTTCTACCCGAAAAGTTGAATTTTCAACAGAAAAGTTCATTTTCAATCAAGATAGATGAATTTTCTAGCAAAAAAGATGAATGTTCAACCCAAAAAGGAAGAATTTTCTATTAAAAAAAAAAACGATTGTTCAACAAAACAGTTGAATTTTCATCAAAATAATTAAATTTGAAAGAAAATAGTTTGACTTTTCAACCAAAAAAGATGATTTCTGAACCAAAAATATAATAGTAGTCATTTAAACTAATATAAATTAATTTTCAACCAAAAATAGTTCTTCTTAAAAAGGGGAAAAAGGAAAAGTTTCTTGAAAACAAGGGGAAAAAAAGATTTCTTTAAAAAAGGAGAAAAGAGGAAAATTGGGGAAAGAGTGTGAAGTCTGCATTATACTATGATTTTGAATATATGGATTTCCTGTACGGTTTATGTTTTTAAATATTGTGTAACGGCATATATTTACCCCCCACCCCCTCCAATTTAACAGATCATAACATATTCTCCATCCAAAAAAGCTGTTATGTAATTTGTGGATGGCCCCTATCCAATAGGAAAAATTTTTGATTGGGAATTTCAGAACACGAAAAGGTTTCATTTTTTTCATCAGGCACAATCTTATTAGTAAGGACAGTATTTTCTGGCGTTGAAAATGTCTGGATTATGCGTTAAAAAACTGATTATTATGCGAAATCATGCAACGAAAAATTGAAGTATGCGATGTAAAAATAAAGAATTTTGTAAGGGACAGGATGCACTTTTCAACTCCAGAAAATACCAAAATATCAATATTTAAATCGGGAAGATTATAAGTACACGTTAGTGGAGCAAAAATAATGAATATTAATCAAATTATGTGAGCCGAGCAAAAAAAAGTTGTGGTTGGGCATCCGAAAGAAGAAGAAAAATTGTTAATGTCTTCTGTTCGGTTTCTGAATTTAAAAATTCATAAAATTTTACCTATGGGCTAAAAAATTACAACGAATTATTTCTGGCTACAGTTTCTAGTATTGAACAATAAAAATTAAAAAATTAAAAGTAAAATTGTTGTGCAGCATACAATTTTTTAAAAACGTAAAAACCTACTTTTTTAAATTAAGTTAATTGTACATTTTTAGATGAAATTTCTTCAGTTTGAATCGAAGAAACATGTATTTTGTTAGCATAAAAAAATGTCGTACTTCTTAAAGTGATTCTAGTGAATTTTGCCTTTTTTAAACGGTTTCAACGCTTTAAAAACGATGAAAACTTTTTTCTCCTATTATAACAATAAAATAATGACATCTTTCTTCGAATCCAATAGCAGAAAATTGGCACGCACAATTTTCTTTTAGATTTACAATTAACTAAAATTTAAAAAACGTGGCTACAGTTTTTCGCATTGAAGAACAATGAAGATATATGGAAATCTTTTTCAATTTTCAAATTGAAAAACCGAACAGAAGACATTAACCGATTTCAACAATGTTTATGATTGGACTTCTTTCGAATGCCAAACAACAACTTTTTTTGCTCGACTCTAATTTTGACACATGGAACAAGGGCCTCTTAAAAAACCTGCGTAAAATCTAAATGGAAACACTGCGCGAGGTTCAAAATACAAATTTTGTATAAATTTATTTTTCAAAAGTTATCCGAAATCAGGTAAAAATGTTATATTTTATATTTACTGACGAATTTTGACATGTAAATAATTAAAAACAGAATTTTGGCAACTTCTTCATATAATTTCGCAAAAAATATGAAATTATACGAAAATTCGAAAAATATGCGACGAAAATAAAATTATGCGTTTTAATGCGACGTTAAATTGATGTCAAGGAAGTTGGCAACGCCAACTTCAAATTTCAAAAAAATGAAAATTGTGCTGAATTGTGCTAGATTTGTGCTCCATTGTGCCGTAAAACATTTTTTGAAAAAATGAAAATTTGAGCCCAAAAATAAAAAAAACATTTTTTATGTCAGCCTCGCCAATTGTTTTTTTTTTTTTTTTTTTTGAAATTTTGAAACATTTTCGAAGAAAAAACAATATTGAAGAAAATCAGCCACGCCATTTTGTTTTTTTTGTTGAGAAAACAAAACTTGTGCCAGAAACTATCTGTTACGCATACTATACTGTGCTGCAAGTATGAAGTCAAAACCTTAAACCATTTTTGAAAAAGCGACTAAAAAAAAACTCAAAAAAATTGATCAATTCCCGAATTTCGAAAAAACGGGAACTTGTGCTGAGTTGTACTAGGATAGTACAATAATTACCTCTTATAACAATTTCCAATGAGATTAATATTTTACAAAAAAATGCAATCTTTTTGAACTTGAAACGCGTTTTTACCAAAATTTTTCAAAAATACGAATTTCGAAAATCTGAAACTTGTGCCGAAATGTTCTAGGCTAGCACAATAATTATCTCTAATGACAATTTCCATTCAAATTTATATTTTCCGAAAAAATGCAACCTTTTTGGACTTGCAACAATTTTTTTACCCAAAATTTTTAAAAATACAAATTTCAAAAATCTGAAACTTGTTCTGAGTTGTGCTGGGCTAGCAAAATAATTACCTCTGATGACAATTTTCACTGAAATTCATATTTTCAAAAAAATGCAATCTTTTTGGACTTGGAATAAACTTTTGACCCAAAATTTTCAAAATTACGAAATTCGAAAATCTGTAACTTGTGCTGAATTGTGCTAGGCGAGCACAATAATTATCTCCAATGACAATTTTTGCTGGGATTAATACTTTCCAAAAAATGCAATCTTTTGAACTTGGAACGCGATTTTAATCAAAAATTTTCAAAATTACGAAATTTGTCATAAGAGATAATTATTGTACAAGCCTAGCACAACTCAGCAAAAGTGACAGATTTTTGAATTTCGTGATTTTGAACATTTTGGGTCGAAAATGCTTTACAAGTTTAAAAGGATTGCATTTTTTGGGAAAATATTAATCCCAGTCAAAATTGTTATAAGAGATAATTATTGCGCTAGCCTAGCACAACTCAGCACAAGTTTCGGTTTTTCGAAATTCTGAAATTGATCAATTTTTTTAGTTTTTTTTAGTCGCTTTTTTTTGAAAATGGTTCAAGATTTTGACTTCATATTTGCAGCATAGTAGTATGCGTAGCAGGTAGCTCCTAGCACAAGTTTTTGATTCTCAAAAAAAAAAAAAATATGACAGGACTGATTTTTTTTCAAATATTGTTTTTTTTTCGAAAATGCTTCATAATATCAAATTTTGGTTTGCGGCACATTTTTGAGTGACTTTTATGCTATCCAGCACAACATTCGTTTTCTCGAAAAAAAATAATTGGCGAGGCAGACATAAAAATGTTTTGTTTTTTGATTGTTGGGCTTACATTTTCATTTTTTCAACTAATCTTTTACGGCACAATGGAGCAGAAATCTAGCACAATTCAGCACAATTTTCATTTTTTCAAAAAAAAACAATTGGCGAGGCTGACATAAAAAAATGTTTTTTTCTTTTATTTTTTGGCTCAAATGTTCATTTTTTCAAAAAATATTTTACGGCCCAATAAAGCAAAAATCTAGCACTATTCAGCACAATTTTCATTTTTTCAAAATTTGAAGTTGGCGTTGACAACTTCCTGGACATACTGAAATTGAGTGTTGGCAAGGAATCTTTAAATAACATGAAAGTTCTGATTTATACTTGATTTTGATGTGCTTGAAGTTCTGAACGTTCAAATGAACAAAATTTTTTACTAATGTCTTTGTAAAATAGAAACAGTGTTAAAATATTAATTTATTTAAACTGAAAATAATAGATTACAAAAGAAGCTTAAAATCCATTATTTTAAATTGTAGTTGGGACAATATTTGTAGATAAAACTGAGAAAATATTTCGTTCATTTGAATGTTCAGAACTTCAGGTACATTTCATTTTGAGACATTATATGCGATTTATGCGCTTCGCATAAACTAAAGGTCCTTACTTTTTTGTATGAAAATGAACAGAGCTAATTTTGCGTTATGAGGGCAATATCTGAAGGAAAATTCGTTCTTATCTCTATAGCCTTTTCTAAAAATCTGTAACTCTCAAGCTATAGTTTGAATGGCTACTAGCTACAAGAACAAGGCGATTGTAGGAACGAGGGCGGGGTGTCGGTCGTTGGCACGATTATGAGAACAATGCCAGCTTCTGCAGAGCGCGGAAACTAACACGAATCCACCTCCTCTTCTGACAGAATTATCAGATCATAAGGTCATAAAATATCACTAGCTAAGCTGAAATCTAAACCTCATAAGGTACAAAACAGAAGACTTTATAATCCTAAAAAATTATAGTACGGAAAAGGTCCCGTGTAAAAATATTTCGTCTTGCTTATGTCTCCAAGACGTTTCATTTTGTCTCGAAGACATTGAAGTCTGGTTCCGTCTCATAAGCCAGAATTGCTAGACATCAAATTTTTGTCTTGGATTTATGGTGATAGCTCTCAGTGGGATGCATTCAGCAAGACGAGCGGAACGTGTCTCAAGACATGAGGATTACTGTTATGTCTTGGCCAAAGGCCAATAAAAAAGGGACCAGGTAATGTAGACTTAAATTTTTTAATGGATTTTTTGTTTAATATTCAAAATAGCCATTTGAAAGTAAAAAAAATCAGAATTTGTGGGTCTTCGCGACTATAGCCATCTAAAATTTTCTTTAAAAAGATTAATATTATAGTTTTCCATAAGGATCTTCTAAGCCGTAAGGAATGCGGAAAAACGGACAACATTTTCGGAATTTTCGCCAAACAAGTGCAATAGTAACAATACATGAAATCAAATTTGTTCATTCAATATGCATATTGTATAATAAATTTACAAAAATGTTTAAACATAAATAAGGATTAGCTTTTATGACGGTATAAGGAAGACCCTTTTCGCCACGGCAGGTAGGCAATGGAAACCTTTTTCCTGGTTCAAGAGATAAATAAAGTCTGGCTTCGTCTCATAAGCTAGACTTCCCAGAAGTATTGAACAAGTCTTGGATATGTCTCAATTGCCCATCATCAAGACGAAATCCAAGACGAAATATTTTTACACGGGGTGTCCACAAAAGTTCGGCGTCCACAGATAATCAAAAGGAATATCTAACAAATTATTCAATAAAATGTTTCATAATCATTAAATATCTATTACCCTGTTGTATTGACGTCTTTTAGAAAAGTTATATTCCTGTGTTTTTTGTGTTTAATGTTTATTTTATTCGAAAAAGAATGAAGCGAAGGATTATTTGAAACAAAACTTCAAAAAGGTACATTTAAAATTCTAGAGAGAATAAGACTTCAAAAATGTTTGGGAAACAATATCGAAAAGTTCGACATTGACACAATTCACACAAATCTATCTCTTGCCTATATGGCCTAGTAAAAGCTCATAAGGCAGAATTTCTTTTACGACCGGTTATTTCGACAATGTTCACCCACGAGAAAATTATAAGAACTTAGTAAAATTATCAAAGAATCAGTTACCTTTTCAGCAAGAACAATTAAAAACAGTGCTGCCTTTCTAAAATTAATCGAAAATGTTAAAATATCAACAAATCACATTTTTGTTACCTTTGATGTAATAACCATGTTTCCTAACATTCCGTATGAAAGAGTTAAACTTGCTATTAAAAATAGATGGGATATGATCAAACTTCACACTAGGATTGCGAAAAAACAATTTCTTGATGCAATTGAATATGTTTTCAGTTCCGTTTATTTTAAATTCAATGGTACTTTCTATAAACAAAAATTTGTAACTCCGATAGGCTCAGTCTTGTCTCCTATTATTGCTGAAATTGTGATGGAAGATTTGGAAAATTAAGTTTTTAACAGAATTAATGCTGAATTGGACTTTTAAGTAAGATATGTGGATGATTCTGTATTATTATCTGTACATGCACAAAATGTAGATACCCTACTTAATGTTTTTAATAGTATACATCCAAGATTACAGTTTACTGTTGAAATTGAAACAGAAGGTAGATTGAATTTTCTTGATTTGAC
>JAUMHM010000078.1:2067199-2085484 GCA_032362435.1 Melikaiella ostensackeni
CATCAAATGGAACGATTTTTAATCATGAAATTTCAGATACGGAACTTTGGGCATTTTTACCTATTTTTCGATTTTTTTAAATATTAGGGGTAGAAAACGGGGGTATTCCAGAAGAGCTAGGTGGATAAAACTTTTTTTTGTGTTTTTTTAGTCATCAAATGAAACGATTTTTAATCATGAAATTTCAGATCCGGAAGTTTGGGCATTTTTTACCTATTTTTCGATTTTTTGAAATATTAGGGGTAGAAAACGGGGGTGTTTCAGAAGAGCTAGGTGGATAAAACTTTTTTTGTGTATCTTAAGTCATCAAATGGAACGATTTTTAATCATGAAATTTCAGATACGGAACTTTGGGCATTTTTACCTATTTTTCGATTTTTTGAAATATAAGGGTAGAAAACGGGGGTGTTCCAGAAGAGCTAGGTGGATAAAACTTTTTTTGTATATCTTAAGTCATTAAATGGAACGATTTTTAATCATGAAATTTCAGATCCGGAAGTTTGGGCATTTTTTACCTATTTTTCGATTTTTTTAAATATTAAGAGTAGAAAACGGGGATGTTCCAGAAGACCTAGGTGGTTGAAACTGTTATTAGTATCTTGAAACATCAAATAGAACGATTTTTAAATAAAAAATGTTAGATCCGGAAGTTTGGGCACTTTTTAGCTTTTTTCGATTTTTAAAAATATTAGAGGTAGAAAACGTGGGTATGCCAGAAGATCTAGGTGGATGAAACTTTTTTGAATATCTTGAGACATCAAATGGAACGATTTTTAGTATAAAATTTTAGATCCGAAAGTTTGGGCAATTTTTAGCTTCTTTTTAGATTTTTTAAAATGTTAGGGGTAGAAAACGTGGGTGTTCCAGAAGAGCTAGGTGGATAAAACTTTTTTGGGAATATTTAGACATCGAATGGAACGATTTTTAATCATAAAATGTAAGGTCCGGAAATTTGGGCAATTTTGATCTTTTTTTCGATTTTTTAAAATGTTAGGGGTAGATAACGTGGGTCTTCCAGAAGAGCTAGGTGGATGAAACTTTTTTGTGTATCTTTAGTCATCAAATGGAACGATTTTTAATCATGAAATTTCAGGTCCGGAATTTTGGGCATTTTTAAATGATTTTTCAAGTCTTTGGGGTTGAATTGGAGTGTGTTCCGGAGGAGGTAGGGGGTTGACACCTTTTCAGCATTATTATAGCACCTAAGTATCTTATTAACAAGCGTAAAATTTCAGGTCTGGAGCTTAGGTCATTTTTTATGATTTTTTTCATTCCGACGCGTTGAATTGGGGCGTGTTCCGGAAGTGCTGGGGAGGTGAAACTTTTTTGGAGATTTTCGAACATTAAATGGAGTTATTTCGAGCAATAAAACTTTAGGTTTTGCGCGAAAAATTTTTTTCCCCGAATCGTTCTTTGTAAACATTGGAAACTTCAGCCAGGTCATTTATTGTACATTTGTCTCTAATGAGGCGTAAAAGCGGGTAGTTTCGAAGTCTATTTTTGCTTTGTGAACTTTTTGGATGTTTCTTTTTTAGTACACACAAAATTTTGATAAGAAAGTTGATTTCATTTCGATCTTTAAGAAAATGTAAAAGAGAGATATAAAGCAAAGATGTTCCAATCCGCAGGGTTGCCTATGAATCCTATTAAGATTTCTTCTAATTTAGGTATTAATGATCAACTCAATGTTATTGTTTTGGAATATTACCTTTTTCTTTTTTGGAAAATGGAATAATCTAAATAGATTGGTTCTAAATCAACCCAATAAAATATCAGGAATGATGTATATACCTGTACATCTAGAAGTCAGAAAATTGTATGGCAAATCAAATTAATAGTCAAACTGGGTATTAGATATTATACCGTAATATCTATACATTATGGTTTAATATCTAGTTTTCAATATCTATTTTTTCCGTGAGTACATATATTACTTCGAGTTTGATTATTAATTACTTAAGATTTTACAACGCTGATGGTTGGTGAGAAAGTTCTATGAGAAGCCAAATCGACATTTGCCTTTTGTAAGACAATCATTCACGTGGTTGGAAGTAATGATGAATCATTGTTCGAATCATAGAGCCTAACCTTAGAATACATTTTCAGAGCTGGGAACGGTGAAATGAACCGTGCAAGAAATAAACTCATTTGCATGGCATGCTATTTTTTTCAACAAAGTAGAAGGAGAGGTTTCATTTCCCCAAGTTGTATACATCAATTTCAATTCGATTACAAAGACTTGATATTTTCTCATCGTCATGATTAACAATCCGACTCTACGCAAAAGGCCAAAGACGTAATTTCCTTATAGAAGAAAATGTTGGAATCACTTTGCAAATATAATAATATTTTCTTGAGGTAAACAAATGCATATTGTGTTGAGAGAATATGCAGCAGGAGATAATTCGAGTTGTTGATTTTGATGAATTGTTATCAATATTTACTTTTATAATGTAATTAATTTCTCGGAAAAGGAAAATGAATTATTTTCTTGGTTATTATGAAAAAGTGCGCAGTTATACGCACAAGGCTCCGTATCCTAATGTTTAATCGCTAAATTAATCAACGTAAACCAGACCATCCACCTTGTAAAGAAGAAGTGCCGTCGCGTCGTGTACAGAAAGAAAAGACTTTAATTACATACTGGTTTACCGAAGAAGCACCTGCCATCTTACACAAACGAACACCATATTTGCTCGCGAATGCTCGGTGAGTTTCGCAAAGTGACGCTCGGAACAACGGTTTTTTTTTATGGCAGTTTCACGTTCTGCAGGTCTTTTCCACACGCGATGTAACATTAATATATATGAGAAACTACGTGAGTTTCCTTAACCCAAGCCGGTGGGAGGGTAAAGTTTGCCAACAAAAAAAAACAGGGAATTTAGAGTGCTAATTTTTATTTTTCCGAATTACCATTTGACATAATTTTTATTTTACCGAACTATAATTTGACATAATTTTTTAAATGGCGAATTACTAATCAACATAAATTTTATTCTTCTGAACTACCATTTGTCAAATTTTTTATTTTTCCGAGTTACAGTTTGTCATAATTTTCATATTTCCGAATTACCGTTTGACATAATTTTTATTTTACTGAATTATAATTTAACATAATTTTTTTTAATACCGAATTCCTATTCAACATATCATTTTTATTTTTCCGAATTACTTTTTGTCCTAATTTTTATTTTTCCGAATTACCATTTGTCATAATTTTTATATTTTCGAATTACTATTTGACATAATTCTTATCTTACGAATTACAATTTGACATAATTTTTACAATGCCGAATTATTATTTACCATAATTTTTATTATTCCAAATTATTTTATGTTCTAATTTTTATTTTTCCGAATTACCATTTGTCATAATTTATACACTTCCAAATTACCATTTGACATAATTTTTATTCTTCCGAATACGCATATAACAATTATGTCAAATGGCAATTCGGAAATATAAAAATTATAACAAATGGTAATTCAGAAAAATAAAAATTCGCACAAAAAGTAATTCGGTAAAATAAAAATTAGGTAAATTGGCAATCAGGATAAATAAAAATTATAGCAAGTTGCTATTCGGTCAACTGACTTTAGGTAAAATAAATATTGGTGAAAATTAATTTTGGGGCATACTCATACGCCTCGGGAATTTATTACTTTTTGAAATTTCAGAAAAATGATCTTGAAAAGTAAAAAGGTTTTAGAATGGAGTCCTGACACTTAAGTTTTTGTAAAATATTACAAATAAATTCCAGGGTGTCTACTCAAATCCTGAAAAAAAATTCCCTAACAATTCCAGGTATTTATAGATTTTCCAGGTATAATTTTTCTTAATAGGGAGCCATTCAAGTATTAGGTACTGAATTTTTTAAAGCAATCGACCCTACACACTTTCAAATTCAAAGCATTACGTAATACTTAAATAACCCAAATTTATTATTCACTTGTGAGTGGTTAAATTTTCAAGTAATTAACGTAAAAAATCGGAATATGTATACAATTTCGCGAGATTACTATAAGTAATGTCTCTTTCAGCCTATGTGAATATCTAAAGGGATAAAATAATTAACTTTTTTGTTGAAAATTCATATTTCCGGGTTAAAAATGCCACGGTTTCAACTATTTAATTGAAAATTCAAATATTTGGTTGAAAATTAACTTTTTTGATGTAAATTCATATTTTCTGGTTGAAAATTCAACTCTTGTTGAAAATTCGTCTTTCTGGTTTAAAAATTTATCGCTTTTGGTAGAAATTTCATCTTTTCTGATTAAAATTAATCTGTTTTGATTGAGGATTCAACTAGTTTGTTAAAAATTCATGGTTTAGGTTAAAAATCAACTGTGTGGTTGAAAATCAATCTCTTTTGGTTTATGATTCAACTACTTGGGTGAAAATTAACTTTTTTGTGAAAAATTCATATTTTCGGGTTAAAAGTTCAAGTGTTTTGCAGAAAATTCGCCTTTTTGACTTGAAAATTCAACAATTTGGTTAAATTTTTTACCTTTCATGACAGATAAATCTTACTTGGTAGAAAATTCAACAGTTGTGTATAAATTTCGACTTTTTGGATTTAAAATTCATGTCTTTTGGTAGGAATTGCATTTCTTTGGATAAAAATGCAACTTTTTGATAGAAAATTAATCTTTTTGGTTAAAAAGGCGACTGTCTGGTTGATAATTAATCTGTTTTAGTTGAGGATTCAACTGTTTTGTTGAAAACTCGACTTTTTGGTGTCAACATTTATTTCTTCTAGTAGAAATTTAATCTTTTTAGGTTAAGAATGCAAATGTTTGATTGAAAAATAATCTTTTTTGTTTAAAGATTCATCGCTTGAGTTGAAAATTCGATTTTTTTTTGTTGAAAATTAAGTTTTTTACTGAAAATTTAATTATTCCATTTTTGGTTGAAAATTAATCCTTTTTCGTTAAAAATTTAACTATTCGGCTGAAAATTCATACATTTTGTTAAAAATTCGTATTTTTTAGTAGAATTTAACTGTTTCTGATTTTTAATTTAAATCTTTTTTGGTTAAAATATCAACTGTTACATTTTTTGTTGATAATTCATCTAATTTGGTTGAAATATCAACTACATACTTGGTTGATAGTGGAACTACTTTTGTAATCATTCATTTTTTTGTTTAAAGGCTCATGATTTAAGACATTTAAGTTGATAAATAATTCATCTTTTTGTTGAAAATTCGTCTTTTTTGGATGAATTCAAGTGCTTTTGGTTTAAAATATTTTTTAGTGAAAATATTAACTATTACATTTTTCGTTGATATTGTTAAATATATTAATCATCACCATCGAATGTATACATTAATAATAATAAAAACATAATTGATCTTTTCTTAAATTTGTTCCTAAAGTACACGAATTGAATAATAACTGAATGACTGAAACAAATTTTTATTTTATCTTCATACTGTAAATTCAGTGCATATTTAACATATTAACACTTTCATTAAAAGATATTTTCCTGAGAATAGTGAAAATGATAAAAAGAAGTTTGATTTAAATCAGTATAAATCCAGTACTATAAAAGTTACTTTCATAAAGAAAAAAAACATTATTATTTAATTTTATATTACATGTTTTTTTTCAATTTCAGCACGCTTGAAAAAATACCCTGACAATTTTATGTTTTCCAGGTTTTCCTGGTTAGTAGACACCATGAATTCACTTGTCAAACATACTTTTCAAGAAGATTCTTTGAGTTTTTGAGAATAGTAATTAGTACTCACTACTCAGAGAATGAGTTTTGTTGAAGGTTTCGTTTTTTGATTTAAGAAAGTTGCTGTTCAGATATATTTCACTCTACTGATTCAAAGACTCGCGGTGTACAAAATCACGCTAAATTTATCACGGTACATTATGAACTCTAATTTATCTCTTAGATTTACAACCAAAATACGAGTTCACACATGCAAAAAGCGTACATATACCTTTTGATTCATTAAAGCCTTTGAAGTATAAAAGAAAAATTCAAGGCGAACGAAAAAAAAATCAAGTAAATTGAAAAAAATTCAAAACAAATAAAGTTTAATTCACATGAATTCAAATGAACTAAAAAAAATCCAATACTTCAAAAAATTCCATACATTTCAGTAAAATTGTCGTGAATTTACAAGAATTCAAGGAAATTCAAAAATACTAATGAAATTCACAAGAATTTGAGTAAATTGAACAAAGTTTTAAAAATAAAAAAATTTCCATCGAACTGAGTAAAATGGGAGTAAACAGAATTCAGGGAAATTAAACAGAATTTAAGTGAATTGGAGAAAAATTTTTAAAATTTCGAAAAAAAAAACCAATGAATTAAATAGAATTCGAGTGAATTTAGAGAAATTTATGAAAAATAAGAAGAATTCGATGAAATTCATAAAAATTCAAGTGAATTGAAAACCATCCAAAATATTTTTTAAATTCATTGAATTCATAAAATTTTGAGTGAATTTAGAAAAATTCAAGGAAATACAAAAGAATTTGATGAAATGCCCAAGAATTCAAGGTGAGTTTAAAAACTTTAAAAGACTTCAAGGTGAATTCAAAAAAAAAAAACTAGAAAAAAGTTTAAAAAATCCATTGAATTGAGTGGAATTGAGAGAATTTAGAAGAATTCAGTAGTAAATGAAAAAAATTCAAGCAGACTGTTGAATTTAGTTGAAAATTAACTTTTTTAATGTAAATTCATATTTTCGGATTAAAAATTCAACTCTTTTAATAAAAATTTGTCGTTTTAGTTTAAAAATTTAATTCTTTTGGTAGACATTTTTTTTTTTTTTTTTGTTAAAAAAGCAACTCTTTGGTTGAACGAAAACGAAGTCTATGGCTCAATGTTCCTATTTGTTAATTGAAAAATTAACAAATTGGTTGAAATATTTTTTCTCTTTTAGTAAAAATTTTATAGTCAAAAATTCACCTATTCAGTTGAAAATTCGTCTTTTTTGGTAGAAAATTCAACTTTTTGATTTAAATTGCAACTGTTTGGTTGGGTATTAATCTGTTTTAGTTAGTGATTCAACTATTTGGTTGAAAATTCGACTATTTTTGTTGAATTCAACTCTTTTGATTTCAAAATTAAATCTTTTTTGGTTGAAGTATCAACTATTACATTTTTCGTTGAGAATTCACCATTTATGGTTGCAAAATTAAACTCCGTGATTGAAAATTAACTTTTTGGTTGATGATTCATATTTCAGGGTTCGAAATTGAACTGTTTTGTGGAAAACTCGTCTGTGTTGCTTGAAAATTCAACAGTTTGGCTGAAATATTTTTTCTTTCTCAACTGAAAAATCTTTCTTGGTTGAAAATTTAACTTTTGTGGAAAACTCGCCTTTATGGTTAAAAAATTCATCTCTTTTGGTAGAAATTTCATAATTTTTGGTTAAAAATGCACTTTTTGGTAGAAAAAATAATCTATGTTGGTAGAAAATTAACTTGTTTGTGAAATTCATATTTTCGAGTTAAAAATTCAACTGTTTTGAAGAAAATTCGTCTCCTCGACTTGAAAAACCAACAATTTGGTTGAAAATTAGATATTTTGTTTAAAATTTGTCCTTTGTGGTAAAATTGAACTGTTTTTGATCAAAAATTGGAATCTTTTTAGGTTGAAATATCAACTGTTACATTTTTTGTTGAGAATTCATCGTTTTTGGTTAAAAATTCAACTACTCGGTTAAAAGTGGAACTACTTTGTTGAAAATTTATTTTTTTGGGGTTGAAGATTCACCATTTAAGTTGAAAATTCATCATTTTGGTTGAGAATTTAGCTATTTTGTTGGAAATTCGATTTACTGTTGAGAATTAACTTTTTTAACTAAAAACTTAACTATTCTATTTTTGGTTGAATTATTTATTTTTTTAGTTGAAAATCCAACTATTTGGTTGAAAATTGATGTATTTTGTTAAAAACTAGTCTATTTTTGTAAGAAATTAATCTTTTTGATTTAAATATAACTGTTTGGTACAAAGTGGAACTACTATGTCAAAAATTATTATTTTTTTTGGTTAAAATATGAAAATTCATCTTGTTGGTTGAAAATTGGACTATTTTGTTTTAAAAATTGTCTGTTTGGTTTGAAAATTTATTTTTTTTAGTATAAATTTCTACTTTTTTCATTTTAAAAACAGCTTTTTGGTTGAAAATGATACAAAGAAGTCTGATTTAAATCAATATAAACCCAGAACGATAAGAACTACTTCTACAAACAAAAAATCATTGCTATTTAATTTTATATCGCAATTAAAAACAAATTGGCCCGCCCGAAAAAATTCCATGATTTAAAAAAAATTTCCTGACATTTCCAGGTTTTTCCAGGTATGTATATAAAAATTCCCTGACAATATAGGGTGAATTTAAAATAATTCAAGTCGCCTTCTTTTTATTTGCCCTTTTTTTATTTTTGTGTTTTTTTTTTACTTGAATGGAAATATTTGAAAGTGTTTTGTCCAAATTTGATCGTTGGATTTTTTTTTTTCCAGGAATTTCGTTGTTAAATTTGAATGTTGGACGTTAAAGGAGAATTTATATTCTGATTAATTCCGATTTTAATTTCTTAAATTAAAAAGTTGTTTAAATCCAAAAAAATTCACTGAATTTCGATAAATTTGAGTGAATAGAAATCTAATAAAATCCACAAGACTTCAAGGTGAATTAAAAAGTCTTCAGGATGGATTAAAAAAATTTTTAATCCAAAAAATATCCATTGAATTTAGTGGATTTCAAGGAAATTCCAAAGAATTCAGGGTGAATTCAAAGAAATTCAGGGTGAATTCAAAGGAATTCAAAAGAATCTAAAGGAATTCAATAAAATTCAGAAATAGATAAAGACCTGAATTCAATAGTGTTAAACACTTGGGTTCTCTTTTAAATTATTGAAAGAAAAGTTACTAAAGTGATCTTTCATTTTAAAAAGTTACTAAAGTGATTTTTTCATTTTAAAAAATGACTAAAGTGATTTTTTCAGATTAAAAAGTGACTAAAATATGATTTGGGAAAAAAGAGTGACTGAAAGTGACTGTGTGGTAGCCCTGAATATTTCAGCGCTTTAAAAATATATCTCTTAAAGATTTTTTTTCACGAAAAACGGCAGCCTCTTTATTTTCAAAGCCCGCAATTTTGGGTTTTCTTTTGACCCGCATAAAACACGCCTGGCTTGTTTTTACGATCAAAAATTGACGTATAATGAAGTGCAATTTTGTAAGTATCGTGAAAGAGGAGCGCCAAAACCTTGCCCAGGAATCGCAGAGATGGAGAAGTGAAGAAGGCATGGTAAAGGTAAAATGTAAATGATAGAAAATGACCTCGGAGCCGAAATGAACGTGCAATTTGGCAATACGAGCTACAGCCAGGCCTCAGGCCGAGTTGCGGCGTTGCCATGTCGCCGTTTGTTTTCCCACAGAATCGAATCGACTCGACTCTTAAATTGCTCACGCGATATACCCATATCTCCTGTTAAAGCATTCGTCCATAAACTACGTCTAGTACGCTTTCTGATCATATATTTTACAGTTCAATAATAACTTAATAAGTTTCAAAATCAATTTCTTATTTCAGACTTCAGGCTTCACACTCTTTCCCCTATTCGCCTCTTTTCCCCTTTTTTTTCGTTTTTCGTTTAAAATTGAACTGAATTAATAGAACCCAAAAAGAAAACCCAACTATTTTTGGTTATAAGTTAATTTCTTTTGTTTGAAAAGTCTACCATTATATTTTTGGTTTGGAATTCACCTCGTTTGGTTAATTTAATCTCTTTGTTGAAGATACAGCTATTTTGTTAAAAAACCCGTGTAAAAATATTTCGTCTTAGATTTCGTCTTGATGATGAGCAATTAAGACATATCCAAGACTTGTTCGAGACGTTTGGGAAGTCTGGCTTGTGAGACGGAGCCAGACTTTATTTACCTCTTGAACCAGGAAAAAGATTTCCATTGCCTACCTGCCTTGGCGAAAAGGGTCTTTTTTATATCGTCATAAAACCTAATCCTTATTTATGTTTAAACAATTTTGTCCGTTTTTCCGTATTCCTTACGATTTAGAAGATCCTTATAGAAAACGACAATATTAATCTTTTTGAACCAAATTTTAGATGGCTATAGTCGTGAAGACCCATAAATTCTGATTTTTTCACTTTTAAATAGCTATTACAAAAATTAGACAAAAAATTCATTAAAAATTTTAAGCCTACATTACCTGGTCCCTTTTTTATTGGCCTTTGGCCAAGACATAACAGAAATCTTCATGTCTTGAGACAAGTTCCGTTCGTCTTGCTGAATGCACCTCACTGAGAGCTATCACCAGAAATCCAAGACAAAAATTTGGTGTCTAGCATGTCTGGCTTATGAGACGGAACCAGACTTCACTGTCTTGGAGATAAAATGGAACGTCTTGAAGACAAAACCAAGACGAAATATTTTAACACGGGCACTAATACCTGTAGGTCATTGATGACGTTCCCGAAACCTCGTTCTAGCGACATTCTTCTAGCCAAACTTTTTCTTATAATGATTACAACGATCCCAGCTATCACATAAGCATAAGAAGCAAGAGTACTTCGTATTTCCTGATTGCTGTCCCATAAGCATTGAAAGAAATTTAAAATCTGCACAAATTCACCATTCATGTTGTTCGTACTTAATTTTGTCCAAGATGTTTTTCATATTACTGTAACCTTCTTTAAGTTTTGTTTGATGATCTATTGAGATCGATGCATATGCGTTTGTGTTGTGCAATAGGTCGGCCTTCAGGCTTGATTTAGCTGAGTCTATGAACAACCTGCACTCTTTATCTTTGTAAACTCCTGGTTTCAATTCGTCCATGATTCCATTAACATCCGCGCAATGGCCTGAAGACAGTTCTTAATCAAGAGTGTATTAGCTATCCGTTGCTTTAAAATGTAACCTGTAACCTGCGACCTTCTATGAATTTTGTTGAATAAGCTATCGGGATCGATGCATATGCATTTGTGTTATGCAATAGGACGGCCTTGAGGCTTGATTTAGGAGAGTCTATGGACAACCTTCACTCTTCATCTTTGTAAACTCCTGGTTTCAATTCATCCATGTGTCTATTAAAATCCGCGCAATAGCCTAAAGACAGTTCTTGATGAAGATGAAAATATTTCCGGAAACGCTGCTCTCTGTTCTGATAGACTTTTGACTTTGCTCGTTTGCTAAATTTCCTTTTTTTCAAAGCTGAAGCAAGGTACTTTACGCCATCTTTAGGTAATCGAAAATCTCGAATCAAGTCATTCAATTCTTCTTGTGTCCACGTCTCTGCTACTGCTTGTGCATTTCTCATGTCTCTGCACTGCTTTTGTTTCTTTAGTGTTGAAACGAGAGGTGCCAGCGTGAACGAACCTCTCCAGTTTTTTTCCATTCGGGGTTCTATTACCGATAAGATTCTAATGTGAGTAATAGATTTTTTGTCAAAGATTCCCCATTTCTTTGCATCGTTCATGCAGAAGTAACGATTCCTTTCATTTTGCAGTTTTTACCACATTGCCGGTACAGTAAATTTCAAGCTTTTATTGTTTCCACTATCTTCGCATTTGTACAACATTGCATGACAAGCGGAATAATATAAAAAAGTCAGCTTTCACCTCGGTTTGGAACCTTAACGTTAAAGTATTTTGCACACATAGTCCCAATTTTTTCAGTTACTTTCTTCCGATACTTTAGGACTTAGTACATATTTTGTACAAATGTAACAAGTTAGTCAAGATTGCTTACACAGCTGTGCGTTTGTTCTGATTTCTTAATTTTATTTTTGAAAGCCATGGTTGTTTCAATCTCCGTGCGTTAAAAATCCTGGTCCGATCGCAGGCGAGTCTCACCGTCCTCGGGCTGATAACCTTCGAGGGCTTTCCGGCCTTGATGAGGACAATGTCAACTCACCGCCGGACACACTACGGCTTCATTCTCACACCCTGACCGCCCCTCTGCAGGGAAGCGCGCCGTCGCTGGCTTCGTTACTGACAGGGCTGGAAGGTAAATCATTCTACACATTTGTTCGTTATTATGCTAATCTGACTTGACAACTGAATTCGGCGCCTCAAAATCCGTGAAAACACGTTGCTGGCCTACAAATTGCTGCTCAAATAATTTTGTTTTGAACTTATGTTACGAAATTTTTAGTAATATAACTGATCTGACTTCATTATTGAATAAAGCGGCTTGAAATCCATACTGATACCTTATTTTTCCATGAGATACTCGAAAATAACGTTTTTTGAGCTAATGTCAAAAATTTATTGGAAGAGGTGCTACTTTTACCTCCAATTCGGATTCAGTGCCTAAAACAGACATAGGAATACATGGTCTCCGAAAGAGTTCTTGACTGTTTTTTTACGTGACTGTGTATTTAAAATTGTGTGGCTTTCTTCTGATGATTTTGCAAGTTTACATTCTAGTATGCATTTAATAATTTCCGCAGCGCTTACAATAAAGTTTGAATACGTAAACTAGAAGCTGTGAAATATCTAGACTGCAGATAAATGCGTTTTATGTTTATCTTCTTGCAAATTGGCAATCACGTTTCGTACAGTTTTGAATATGATCCCAACCTCAAATAGCTCACTACTAATGTCTTAATCATGTATAAAAGAAAAAGTTCGTGTAGAAAGTTTAAATAATATTCACACAAAGAGAGAAATCCATACTAATGTGGGAAATTGATAAAACTAGTGGCTTTCACAAGCCGCAAATTGATTTTTTACTTTACAGGATTCGAAGTTGCATACTTTTTTACTATTTTAAGACTTTTTTAGGCAGGGCTACTTTTTTCAATATAAAGCTACTTTCTGCTACTTTTTTCAGTAAAGTGATATGAGAAATAGAGCGTATTCACAAATCTCAGTTTAAAAAAAATAAAAAATGAGAGAAAGTTATCACTCAGCAAACTAATCTACCTAAAAAAAGAAAAGAATCAATTAAAATGGAACAGTCAGAATAAAAGCTTTTAGCGCAAATTCTAGATTATTCCTTTTTTCTTACAAGGAGATGTTCAGAGTAGGGATTTTCTCTAATCTCATAAATTTCCTACTGCGATTTCATTGGAGGACTATTAATTTGCCAAAACATTTTTTGCCAATGGCTACCCGTTATCGAAAAAATGGTCAGAAAAATTTTTTTGTCATGAATTGGAGTGTTAATTTATTAAATTTTAATGTATTATGTAAATATAACATGTTTAACACTTGTTTTTAATTTTAAACTCAACCGTCGAAAATGGTTGAAAATAGGAGAATTTCAAATGTTGAAATTCAATTTTACATTTTCTTCGATTTTCAAAATTGAAAATTCAAATCTTTCAAATTCAATTTTGAATATTCAACTCTTTCAAATTCAATTTTGAATTTTCCTCAATTGTTGAAATCTTAAAATGCAGGAATTTAATAAATAAACATTTCAATCCATACAACTTTTTGTGAAAGAAGTCGATTTTTTCGAAAACGGGTCGCCGTTTTTTCTTGAATTTTCAACAGTTAACAATTCATTTTTTTGGTTAAAGATCCATCATCATATATTCATTTTGTCTTACTGGTTCGAACATTCACTTCTTTTTGGTTGAAAGTTCAACTGTTTTGTTGAAAATTTGTCTTTTTGGCTTGGAAATTCAACTATTTTAGTAGAAAATTGAGCTATTTGGTTGGAAACTAACTTTTTTGTTGAAAATTCATATCTTCGGGTTGAAATGTTTAATTTCTTTCTAGAAAATTCGTCATTTTTTCGAAAAATTCATACCTTTTCGTTGAAAATTCGCCTTTTGTCTTTTTAATTTGAAGCTTCATCGCTTTTGGTAGAAATTTCTTATCATCTTTTTTGATTAAAAATTCAACTGTGTGGTTGAAAATTAATCTATTGTGGTTGAGGATCCAACTATTTTGTTGATAATATGCCTTTTTTGGCTAAATTAAATTATTTTTGATTGAGAATGAAAATCCTTTTTAGTCGAAAAATCAACTACTTGGTTGAAATTCGAACTATGTACTTTGTCACAAATTCAATTTTTTTTCAAAAATTTATCTTTTTTCGTTCAAAATTAAACTACTTGGTTGAAAGTTCAACTCCTCTGGTTAAAATTCATTTTTTTGTTTGACAATTCTTCTCTTCGGTTGAAAATTCATCTTTTTTTGTTAGAAATTCATCTATTTGGTTGAAAATTCATGTATCCTGTTAAAAATTCGTCTTTTCTGGTAGAAAAATGTTATATGTTTACATAATTCCACATGAGAATTTAATAAATAAACATTTCAATCTGTAAAAGAAGAATTTTTAAAAGGGTTGATTTTTTCGATAACGTGTCGCCATTGGCAAATAATGTTTTGGCAAATTAATAGCCATCCAGTTGACTCGCAGTAGGGAATTTATGAGATTTAAGATGTCTGGCTGCGTCTCAAAAATGAGACAAGACATCAGATAAAGTCCCACTTTTATGGTCTAAGGAGGGTTATTTCGAATCAGCGTAAACTTGTCTAAAGACGAATCTTTCTGGAGTCAGAAATGAGATAGTTCACAGATGCAACGGATTAAAATTGATGAAATGAAAATTGTTCAATTTTTATATTAGTTGTTTTTGAACTAACAATTTATAACCTGGGCGTCTTAACGACTGTAACTGTAAAAAATTTGCTTTGAAAGGATTAGAATTATAATTTTCTATAAGGATCTCCTATACCGTGAGAAATACGTGAAAACAGACAACGATTTCGGTATCTTCCCCGAATAAGTGTAAAACAATTGCGAATCCGCAAATGCCTCGATTTAATATATATATAGATATAGATATAGCACTTCCGAATTTGACTTTGCAATTTTTGTGAATAGTTGGCATTAGCACTGTACCAGCTAGCCAGTGAATAGCTGTAAAGAGCCGGAAATGAGTTTAATTTCGATTATTTTGAATGGGTCATCAGAGCTAGAATTTCCACGATCATAAATTACTTTAAATGAGGAGAGGATATAACAGGTTGATGAGTTCGTGTATCTTGGAAGTTTATCTACTGCTGGCGGAGAAATAGATGCAGGAATATCTAGATATAAACGAGAGTAGAAACATTATCGGCAGTGTACAAGCTATTACTAGAAGTAAAAATGTATCGAATAGAACTAAAATTGCAATATGAGACGTGATGCGCAGAAATCGCCCTAAGGACCAAGAAATAATTTTCCGGGTTGTTATTGATTCGAAATAAACAAGATATGCCCTATCGATCACAAAAATCGCGAGTTTTCCATCATCAATATTAGGCTTATTATAATCAAGATTGCCTTGTGTTCGGTACTTGAACTATTACAACTTTTTCTCTTTGACTCGTTTTTCCTTCTAAACTTACGTTTGATCCTTAGGGCGATTTCTGCATTCCACGTCACATATATAATGCTGTACCTGCACCCACTGTGCTGTATACTAGCGAGACCTGGACGTATCAAGAAAAGGATAGAAGTAAAGTAAACGCGGTTGGCATGCAGTTCCTGCGGGATATGTACGGTAAAACGCTCATGGACAAAATCAGTAATGAGTGGGTTCTCAAAGAATGTGGTGTAGAAGAAACGTTGTTTGACAAGAGCAAAAAGAATTTGCTGAGATGGTTTGGTCATTTTCAGATAATTAATGAAGAACATTTAACGAATCTAGTGTATTTAGGTAAAGTGAGTGGTAGCTTACCTAGAGGTAGACCGAAGAAAGAATGGTTGGAATGTGTGAATGAGACTCGAAAGCGAAGGGATATAAGATGTATGCAAGGATGAGGATGTATGGTGGACAATTGTTCATAAGAAGATGAATAATGCCTAAAACAAAAGATTTTGAATACTAGAGGGCCCGCGTGAAGAGATTTTTTAGTGGATTAGTATAATGGCTTCGTGAAGTTCCTTACCTGGGATAATTGCTAGAGAGATTGATCAGCGACCCGTCTCGGAGCGGTGTTGTCGGACTAGTATATTGTTTGAATGAACAACACGCGATTTCTAGATTGATCTAAAACCTATCCCCTCTCCTACGCGTCCCTTACTTACCCTTACCATATAAATTCCTTGATCTCCGGGAATATAACGAGGCTAGAACCAAGCGAGTTAAGCTTACTCAATAATAATAATAATAATAATAATAATAATAATAATAATAATAATAATAATAATAATAATAAGAGAGCCTCGGTGGCTCAGACGGTTAAGCGCTCGGACTTCCTACTAGATAGAGGTCCGGGGTTCGATCCCTGAGCCGGTACCTCTGGAAATTTTTCCATGTACTTTTACCGACGTTCTGGTGGTTCGGATTCCACCTTAAGCTGTAGGTCCCCCCATCACGCACTTGGCTGCAACCCAGCCTGTGGATGGTGGGGTAAAAATTATACCAGACTACCCAATATGTCAAATTATGCATACCAGTCTCATCAGATCACTTGATTGCATTTCCAAAATGCCTCCGTGACTGATGATATAAACCGGGATAGCCTCGTGCAATATATATTATTCAGTTTGGTATAAAATATCCAACTCAAAAAGTGCCTTCGACATATTGGGCTGTAACCATCTTAAGTCTGAAGGTATAATTTTTTTCAAAAAGTGCTTTCGACATATTGGGCTATTACCATCTTAAGTCTGAGATATAATAATAATAATAACAATAATAATAAAAGCCTGCAATTTCACGAAAAAACGTCTGGTTTGAAGTCACAAAATAGGCTTACTAAATGTAGCTGTAAGCAAAAAAATAGGCTTAGTTTCAGATGTAACAATTAAAATTAAGCGGTGACAAAAATTTGATTTTTTTTTTCGTGCAGAATAGTAATATATTACAGATTTACAGATATCATTTGTACCAATCCCTACAAAAAAACTGTTTAAGCTCTGCATAAATTAATAAAATTATACTACTCTCATAGAAAATATGCTATTCATTCAACAGAATCGTTTGGTTTTTAGTTGATTTTTTTTAATTTTACGTGAAATAAAGAAATTTTTTTTTGAACTAAAAACTTTGTTGTCTCACAAACCAAATATCTTGACTAAACAAATATGTTTTTTAAAGGCTTACTCAACGTCGCATCTACAGCTAAGTTATTAGTGACGGGAATAGTTGACAGGGATCTCAATCAGTCCTGCATTCTCCTTTTTCCCTACTTTTTAAATATCCCCTATAATATCTACATTTGAGAATTCTAGTCATTTTTCCGCCCTTTTTTTGAAACGACGATCAATTTTTCAAAGAAAAATCTATAATATACAAAAATGCGCGCCACAATCTATACTAATGCAACTATGAGCATGCATGATTTTTCATAAAAAGCCACAAAACACATAGCGTCAAGAAACTTACTTGTGAAAAATAATATGCGTGCCTGGAAAGGTTCAATTATTTTTTGCGTAATTACGGTAGAGTTTCATTGAATTCGGCTAGATTAATATTGGTTTTTAAAAAGTAAAACATTTTTTTAGCTGAAACGTTTTCAGTATAAAGTAGAATAGCAAGTCATGATTTTATTTTTTTAGAACCAAATTCTTGTGCTTGGTAATAGCAGTTTGAAGATAACAAAAAATGACAAAACTCACGAAAATTACAGGTAAAAAATTGTTGTATTTGAATATATGAAATGATGACGTATTACTCCAATTCAAACTAAATAATTTTCAGGTAAAGCATTTTCCAACTTTCTAAAATTAAAGGTTAATTTAGGTGAATCCAAAAAAGGCATTTTTTTTAATTAAAAAAGAATTCCTGTATTCAGTAGGAGTTTTTTTCATTATTTTCAACTGTATATTCTCATTTGCTACATAAAATAGTACACAAAAATATTCCTACAACTATTGCACCCATAGAATACATTTTAAAAATTTCAAAAATTTCAGAATTTCAAAAGTCTTAAAAACTTCTTGACACTACTAAAAATTTTTCAGAAAATTTGAAAAAGTTCCAGTGAGTTTCTTTCCTTAAGAGAATGAAATTACAGGGGTACTGTTTTGGAAAATTGAAGTTTCAATTCTTAAGCGCTACACAGCTTGTGACAAGAGTTCCAAAAAGCACTTTTTTTGACAAAAATAAAAAAAGAAATTCGTTTTTTTTCTTGGATAACTTCACAAGTGTGCCATTGCTCTAAAAATTTTCGAATTTAATGCAACAGGTCCTAAATCATAAGAAGAACTATACGGAAGTAATTTGTGATGTGCTGAAGTGAGAAAAAACTTGTTTTCAATGTTATAAATAAATTAATGAACCAGGGTAATTTGTTCGTAACTTGCAATGATTCATTTCTGAAATTCATAGTTTTTGCA
>JAUMHM010000078.1:2092804-2107086 GCA_032362435.1 Melikaiella ostensackeni
TACTGAATTAGAAGAGGGACGTGTTTTATTTTTAACATTTTTATTAATGTGAGTTGAAAGGGAGGATTAGTTTTAATCGTTTTAATTTAGAGCATTGAAAATGATAGCGTGGATTTATGTTCTCTAACCAGAAATCTTTGAACTGCTCAATTTATAAAAGTTTAAAATTAAACATTATGCAGTTTAATGGCATTTAATTTAAAATTGTTCAATTGGAATGTGTTAAAAGCTTCTATTTTATGCGTGTAAATTATTGAGCGTTTGAAGAAAAAATTTCTGAATTAAAATTTTTTTAAGCTTCAATTTTGAAAGTTTATAATTCAAAAGAGTTCCATTTTATTACTTTAATTTTTAGTCCAGTTTTAATTACTTTAAATGAAAAAAATTTCAATTTTAAGAGTTCGAATTTTTTAATTTCATTGACCGTGAAAAATTTGTGTGAAACCGGGAAATGACCGGGATTTTTTTTCTTTGATTAAAACAGCCACTCTGAAAGTGTTAACAATACTCGAAATTAATTATTTAATTGCGTTTGCAGGTTGGCACAAACACGAATGGAGTTGCAACACCAGTGCGAAAGGGAGAAAATGGAACTGGAACAAAGGCACAGCGATTCCTTGAAACATCTCCACACTGAGCTCGCTGAGCTCCGAACTCAAAACATGACCTACAAAGACAAACAGTCCTTCCTCGATGCAACGAATTCGGAGCAAATAAAGCAGCTCCAAACTCTCGAGAAGGATCTGAATCTCGCCCAGAGAGACCTCGCCCTACTGAAGAAACAAAATTCAAAACTGGACGTCGACTACCATGACAAAGATAAAACTGTAAATAGTTTAAAAACGAAAGTCGCCGTTCTCGAGCAAGAAATGAAGGATAAGACGATTTTGATCAACAAACACACTGAAATGTTGAAAAACGCCAAGGAACAGAAGCAGAGACTAGAGGAGCTTCTCGCTGAAAAGGACGGACAGTTGCAACGAAAGCAGAATTCCTTGACGCGATTGAGCGACGAACTGGTAAAAGCCAATGAGATTCTCGGGAAGATTCAAAATGAGCTCGCTTCTACGAAATCGAAATTAAAACTCAGGACGAGTATTGCATTAGAACAAGAGAGATTGCTTGATGCTAAACATAAGGAAGTTGGTCAACTGGAGAACAAAATTGAAAGCATTTCGAAAGAAACTCGGGACGCGAAGGCCGAGGTTGATAATTTGAAGGAGCAGCTGAAAAATGTACAGGCGCAGCTAGAAGAGAAAGATAAGACTATTAAAAATAATGACAATGGTAAGCATTTCGAAATTCCCTAATTAGAGTTTTTTATTGAGAAAAAAAAGTTTCTTTTCTTATTTTCAAATAAAAATTTCGTTCTGAAAAATGAGGGTAATTTCTCTTTAAGAGTAAGTATCTAAAATTCTTCTAATTTTCAGTTATAAGTTGGCTTAACCGGAGACTAGCAGATGGGCAATCGCCCTTGCATAGTGCAACGATACCAGCACCAACGACAATGCCAACGTCAATCCAATTGACGCTTCCCAGGACGAATAAGTTTTTTCCCAATAGGTTCGAGACGCGAACTCCAGCTCCATGCTCAACCCAAGGAAATGTCCCTTTCTCAGGAATGCCTTTAAGAAACCCTATCGTCCAGAACCCTAATATTAACCAAACAATGCGATCCTCGGCTCGATCTACAGGCGTCGGTGTCGCCGACAGTACAGCAGGTCTGAATTTTAATAAAACTGGACAAATTTCGAGCACAAGCACACCTTTGGACCGACTAAATGGTTTGAATAAATCTCCGAATTCCGGAGGAACGTTGAACGTACCTCCAGTTATCGAAAACAACAACGCCCCTCCGGCAATGAACGGAAAAGTAAAAAGCACAAACAATTTACAAGGGGGTCTACGACGTGCCGTCTTAGATAAACCTCTGTTGCCATCTGCCTACTTTCCTAAGACTTTACACTAAAATCTTGTACAATATTAGACAACTGACCTTAAAAAAATATAGATTGAAAAAAAAGAAGATATTTCAATACGAAGAGAGTACAAATAAGTTGTCTTGAGTCTTACAATTCGATTATTTACTCACAGAATTTTTAAATTGTGTTTTTAGTAACCTAGTTTGTAAATAGAACTTTGAAAGAAGTTGCTTCTTGAAATTTCGAAGCTGCAATTTGTAAAAATTCTGTCTGCATTATTGTATATTTTTGGAATTTGTGCGAGATTTTGAGTGAAATTTATAGATGTAGACACTGTAGACTGGAGGCGTTAAGTTAAAAGACCTTAATTTGATTTTTAATGAATGAAATGCCGGTGGGAGTACGAGTACCTGGCCAAGTGCGATTATAGATTGAGCGCATCGTGTAGACTATATTAAAAAGGATTAATGTGTATTATGAATCGAAATCAAGTCAGTTGCACTGCCAGCGAATTTTCTCTGGCTTTGCCGCTTGGTCGAGTACTTTGTGCACAATTTTTTCAAAACAGAGCACGTACAAAGTAGTCGAACTGTTAAATCGTGAGAATGACTGTTGAATCGCGAGGATCGCGACAGTATTAATTAAATAATATCTAGCGACTAAGATAGTAAGCAATCTCGTCTATTTTATTACTTTTGTACATAAAATGAGAATAAATATATAAAAACAAATATCTCGTGCAACAGAGTCTCGTAACGCCTAGTTTGAATTAAGTTTATATATCACATTTTAGTATTTTAAAGAGAAGATTAAAAACTGAATTTGTTTACAATTATTGTTTCGTGTGGTTTCGACTGAAACGCTAGTCTACGATTATCATCAACACTTCGATTTATCTGATAATTATAAAATACTTGACGCCGAAGCGAATCGTTAAATGTTTTCACACCGAAATTCTCGAAAAAAATCGTTTCTTACAAAATAAATTAAGAGATATTCGATATTTTAATAAAATTCCAGAAAATAAAAGTGATAAACGTCGAATACAAAAAATATTGTCGGTACTTAAAAATAAGCGATGTTCACATGCTTTTTCTATACAGTAGGTATACACATATTTGAATCGTTCAATCTGTTCAACGAACAAACGAGGTTCGTTTTCAAAATGTTGATTTGTTAAATAATACTGCTGGCAAGATTATTTTATTGGTGGTGCGATCACAGCTACGGATGGCAATTCTGAATTTCCGACATCCAAGAGAGGAAGGTCCATTCTTTTACGTCTGCGTTCGCACTTTGGACACGGTTTGCGTGCGTTCAGGCAGTTGGAGTGAAAAACTGCATTGCATGCAGAGCACTGAAAAATTTTTGTGTTAAAATTTTACATACGATTGAGCAAGTGTGACTTTGAATACTTTTTAACTGAATAAATATTTTAAAAGAAATTTGCTTTGGTTGATTTCAAAAAATATTTCTTAAAAATTTAATTAATTTGTTGCATGAAACAAACAGGGTGTCTACTTGGCCGGGAGACCGGGAATTTGATTGAGTGACCGGGATTTTTTATTCAATTGTATTGAAAATTAAAATGAATATTGAAAGTGTTTTTATATTTTATTACTCTCAGTTTGTTCAATCACGAAACAAAAAATGAAAAACACTTTATTGTCAATAATGATACTGTTTGACATTTTTTTTATATTTTAAAATCTTGAAATCCGGTGTACTCAAAATCGTAAATTAGCATTTATCTGAAACTAAATATTTCAAAGAAAGAAAGATTTACGTTTTGAAATAAAGACATCAAAATTGTAATTATGATTTGAAACGGGGGATTTTGAAAGTTATACTTGGATTTAAAAGAGAAGTATAATTCTGACTTGGAACAGTAAGTTTTAGAGTAAAATGATAATTTTGAGTTGGAACAAGAAATTTTCCGAAGCAATATTATATGTAATTCTGAATTGGATCCGAGAATTTTCGAAAAAAATTAGTTTTATGGGGGTTGGGGGAGGGGGGCCTAGCGTTTTTGATGAAACTTAGTAAAACTTGAGTGTTGGGTGAGTTAAGTTTATGGTTAAAATGTTTTTTCAAAATTTAAGGAGTTACAGGATTTTGAATTTGGAGACCCGACTTTTTTGAAAACCCTGTATCTCCGAAACCGCTGATTGAATTTTAATGACTTCTTCAGCTGCAGCGTAAAATTTAAAGGCCTTTTAAATGCAATTAAAAAACAAAACAAAATTCAAAAACGGGTTAAAAAAAACAAAAAAATTTGTTTGAATTAATTTTACGCTCAAAAGCATGTTTTTGATTTTTTTAAAAATATTTTGAATCCTTATAATTTTCTGCATTTCTTAACCGATTCCAGATTTTTTTTTAATATTCAGAAATTAATTTAGAATTGATGTGAGCACGCAATTTTTGAATTATTGTTTAAAACTTTATGTTAATGCAAGTAGCCAACAAATGTCGATTCTTTCTTTTTCCTTCTATCTTTTTGTAAAAAAACTTTCCTACGCTCAGTATTTCTTGGATTTGATGTGCAAGGGTGTGTGGAAATGAAAAAAGTTTGATAAGTAATGTTATTTGTTATAAACAGATTATAATATCAAATAGTGAACATTATGGATTGTTCGTTTTTAAGGTAATATTTTGGCAATAAAATTACTTGCTTTCATCGACAAGGTGATACTTGATCATGATACTATTTGTTAATTTTATAAGCAAATTACATAATCGAATGATATAAAAAAATTAATACTTAGGAAATTTATAGACTGAGTTATCGTTTTTTCTTATTTTTTCCTAAATTATATTGCCAATGATGTTCATTTTTGTATGTTTATAAAATCAACAAATAATATCAAATGACAAATTTTCATCACTAAGCATACTGATAACATTATTTAACAATAATCAGGAAAAAAATGATTTCTTTCTGCTTTTTAAAATCCACACTGGGAATTTGTTTGTATAATTTCTTTATAATATTAACAAATAATACTGAATGACAAATTTTCATGTTAATAGACATAATTGGAAACGTAAATTGTGGACAATGAAAATAAAAAAATTTCTTTCTATCCATAACATCCAGAATGTGTATTTATTTATATAATTTGTTTTTTAAACTTAACAAACAATATCAAATCACACATTTTCATGATCAACTACACCTTGTCGATAAAAGCAAAATTTAATTGCCAAAATATTACCTTAAAAACTAACCATCCATAATATTTACTATTTGAAATTATAATTTGTTTATAACAAATAACATTACTTATCAAACTTTTTTATTTTCCACGCCCGCCTGCGCATTAAGTCCAAAAAATACTGAGCGTAAGAAAGTTGTTTTTTACAAAAAAATAAAAGAAAAAGGAAAGAATCGACATGCGAAATGCGTTCTAAAAGTTATTTTCCCTCTGTGCCGGTCGTTGCGCGTGAACAGTGAGCCCGCGCTGCAGCACAAAAATTTAATATCTTCGAGAGTTACAGAGTGCCATCACTTTTTTTTTTAATCGACACAGAAGATTATAAGAATTAAAAATATTAATTTTAACAAAGAAATGCTTTTGAGCGGAAAATTGATTCAAAATTTTTATTTTTTCAGCCCGTTTTTGATTTTGTTTTTAAATTGCATTAAAAAGGACTACAAATTATATGCTACGCCTAAAAAAATCATTAAAATTCAATAGCGGTTTAAGAGATACGGGGTTTTTAAAAAAGTCTGGTCTCAAAATTCAAAATACTGTAACTCCCTGAATTGTAAAATATTGGAAAACCATTTTAACCGTAAACTTCACTCACCCAACACTTAAGTTTGACCAAGTTTCATCAAAATCACTAGACCCCCTACAACTCTGATATTCTGGAAATGGATTGACACAACAGTAAATTTTTCAAACCAATTTCAATTTTGACTTGGAACGGCGAATTTTTAAAAAGAATTATGATTCTGACTTGGAACGGGGAGTTTTCCACAAGAACTATAATTTTGACTTGGAAAGAGCAAATTTTTTGGAAAAAAAATTCTGATTCTGATTTGGAACAGGGAATTTTCCAAAAGAACTATAATTCTAACATGGAAGGGGGAATTTTCCAAAAGAATTAAAATTCCGAGTTAGGAAATGAAAATTTCAAGAAGTACAATTACCAGACCGGAAAAATGAAAAAATGACCATGAATTTAAAATCATCCATCTGGTAGACACTCTGAACAAACTGACTTACTCGATAGGTAGACTCCATATCGAAGGGGTAGATAACTTTCGGATTCTTGCAGACCTCGCAGATGAAACCTTTTTGACTGCAGAGCCAGCAACTCATGACATGATTTTTCGCAAACTCGATAATCTTCTGAAGTTGCTGCGCTAAAGCACCATTTGGAACATCCAATAGGTCAGAGACAGAATACTGATGAACGTGTTCATAAAGATAGTCTCGTGGAAAAACTATCTTCTGTAAAGATTCGATCACAGGCTCTCTGCATGTGAACAAATAAGCCCTCAGCAAATTCAGCTTAGTTCTTAAAGATTGAAGCTCAGCCATGGACTCAACAGCCGAGTAGATCTTGGGATTCAGTGTCTTCAAATCCAGCAGCTCTGAGCAATTTGACAAATAAGTGGCTGCTCTTTGACAAACAGGATACGGTTTTAAATCCCAGTTGTGGATAATACGAGACGGTATTAAAAACTCTTCATCGGACATGCAACTCGTGCAATAGTAATCCCCGAAGAATGAACACACATGGGCTGTGGCAAAAGTAATTCCTATCAATTGTCCACAGTCATAGCAGCTGTAATTTTGGGAGTCTAGTCCCCTTTCTCTCGGAATCTTTCCCAGTTGCTCGCTGAAACTTGTTGCCACCTGTAATCAAAATTAACGTAAGTTCAATTCGAAGCTTCCGAAATTTTAGAAACTTTCTAAATTACCTTTTCGTTACTTGGAGCAGTCGATTCAACAACAACTGGTTGGCTGAGCGGATAAGTGTTAATTAGTTCTTGAAGATCTGGTGCTAAACCATAACCAGCAGGGTTGTAGCTCTTAATCAAAGCATCATACGTAGGTCCTTCTGCCGGAGTATATTTACCATCCGAATTCCGAGATATAACAGAGGACGTAAAGGAAGATTCGCAGTCTTCAAAAGACGTCGACCATCCTAATTTCCCTATCAGAGAATTTCCTACACCTTGTACATCGTTTGCATTGGTACTAGACTCTTTATCAATATCAGACAGTGTTTCGTTAACTTGATTTACCTCCATCTTTTCATTACTTTCTCCTTTGGATTCATTCTCAAATTTAGGTTCCTGAGCATTTCCATCAGGTACACCTCTTTCTCTCTCTCTTCTCTCTTCCAACTTTTTCTCCCTCCCTTCTCTTCTTTCAAAATCCCTCTTCCTCGCTTCCTCGTCTCTCGAATTAACTCCGAACACCAACTCCTGCGAATCATGCAGATCGCTTTTATTCTTCTTCAAAATAATCTTCAGAGCATCGTCCTCTGAGAGACAACCGACATGATTAAGTGCAGTTTGAGAGGAATTAAAGGATCCTAAACTCCCAATGGAACTCGCAGTTTCGATTTCATCATAAGTTTCGTTGCTGTCACTGCTGATAGTTTTCGCAATATCGACTGCGCTGAAAACCGGGCAAGATTTCATTGGCGGAGACCAAATTGCCGCCATGAGAAGCGGCGTGCTAGACCAAAAATTTAAGAGACTCGAGTTGCAGGCGAGCTCGAACCTGATGCACTCCATATTTTCGATTAACCTCTGGACGATTTCGACAAGATCCTGGTCTCTAATGAAGGCTGCGCGATCATAGTAAGGCTTCAGAGCGGAATTGTCCCTTCGGATGGAGGCGAGGTAACTAGTTAAGAGTCCCTCGTTTAAGGCAAGACGAATCCAAGCTCGGCAATAACCGACCTCGGTGCTAACTTGAGGCAAAGCTTGTATTTGGTCGATGATTTCCCGATGAGAGAAAACGAGCAACGGTCCCCAAAAACTCGGCTGCGGCATGGCATCGAAGTCTGGACCACTCAGGGCTTCGGTCACTCGGTTTAAAAGACTGTCTTTTAATCCGTGGAGGAAAATTGCTTCCAGGATTGAGCAGAGAGCCATCGTTTCTTCGCAGTTTGTAACTGGCATTCCTTCGATGACACCCGGTGCGCCATGCATTTCCATAACGCAGGTGTTTAGTTGTCGCTGAAGAGACTCTCGCACAAGAATATTTTTCTTGTCTGATAGAGCATTCACCTGAAGAGAAATATCGACAGTTTAGAATTTAGAATGTAAATCAAAATAACTTCATTATTAACAAGAAAATTCTATCCTTGTTTTTCTGGAGAGAATTTCTGTGATTTAAGAACAAAACTTGACTATTCAAAATTAAAATTAAATATAATCATTTTTAGTGGAGGCAATATTAGAAACGAAATTTTTTTTAACTCCTTGCTTATATGTGTCACTTCTGACAAATGAGAAAAGCTCATGAGTCATCGGAAGTTTAGGATTTCTGTATGACAAAAATCAACCTTGTTGATTTTTTTTACGACAATTAGCAAATTGCATTCAACAAAAACTAAGATGAAATACACAACAATTATTATTACAATTTTTCACTAACACTATTCAAAATGTGATTAATTTTACTTTATTATCATGAAAAGGTGCACTATTTTTAACTGATGTTATTGTTTGAAAGTAAAGAACATGAAGAAAATAAATAAATTTGACCCTCCTCGAGAAAAAAATATTGTATCAAAAACTGGTGTAACTATTAACAGAATGAAAATGCAGAAGACAAATTTTCAAATTGAGCTTACCTTTCTTAGAAATGAATTCATTTTCGTTAAACTGACACTTGGCACACGTCACATCGATATTACTGCAAATATTATTGTTGCACGTGTACATGATTCGAAAAAGCAGTCAACTTGGTTGATCGACATTTGAAACGATCTTTGTCAAAAAAGATAATTCGCAGTAACTGGAATTACATAATTTAAAACAATAAGATTCGCTCATTTCCAGCATGTCGATTGTCGATACTGAGAAGGAAATAAAACTTGAACGGATGAGGACGATAAAACGGATAAAACGATTCTCATGAACTTCGCCCCGATAATATTAAATACCACTGATACGAGGTTTATCTATAGGCTTTATCGTGTCACTTTCTTTGCTTTCATTTGTCCAAGCTAGGTTAGGATGACACATTGCAACTATAAGCCGTCTGGAAGAAGCGTTTAGCAAAACTGACGGTACCGAGTAGCCTTATATTTTATCGAGGGTCGTTAATTTATTCACTATACAAAACTCTGCACCGAGTTTGGACGTCAGCGAACGTCAATAAAAAAATCCCAGTTGAAACTTGAAAACTCCATTGACGTAATCCATTTTTTGTTGTTTTGGAGTCTTGAAAATAGTTGCAATTCTGACCGCATGGTGCGTTTAATAATGCGCGCGCAGCTGTTGTTTTTTTTTGGTTTGAATATGATTTGCGCTTTGTCCTTGTAAATAAAGAATTAAAAGAGATTTTTGTTTAAATAAGGTTCGCCTTTAGTTGTCGATTAGTGATTTTTCAAACAATTTTTTTTTCTTTCGAAAAATGAAGCAAAAAATCGTAAGAATTTTTAAAAAAGTTTATTGTATAAATTATTTTGTGTGTATATAGTTATGTTTTTTGCTTTTCCTAATTGCCTTAGTTGGCAACTTCAACAAGTTTATTTTTTTAAATTTCTTTTCTATAACGATTTTAATAAATTTACATGTATAAATGAGGTAAAATCGGTCAAATTCATTTAAAAGGACATGGCCAAGGGCTTGGAATTTTTTTTACCATTACAGTACATGTCTGTTTTTACTTGTATTGTCGTTTTCCTTGCCTGCCAACTCTGCGACCGAAAAAAAAAACTATAGTAATGAAAATCGAAAGAGGGCGGTAAATTTTTGGGTGGCCTGGGGCGTCCTGAGACCTAAATCCGGTTCTGAAGATAGTAATCAAGTAGTAATGAAAATTGAAAAAGGACGGCAAATTTTTGGGTGGTTCTAGGGCGGCCTAAAATTTTTTTATTGTTGCAGAACACGTCTGTTTTCACTAGTATTGTCTTTTTATGTAATTGTCAAATCTACAATCGAAAAAAAACTGGTAATGCAAATTGAAAAAAGGTGACAAATTTTTGGGCGGCCTTGGGAGGCTCAAAATTCTTTTATTATTACAGAACACATCTGTTTTTACTCGTATTGTTGTCAAATTTGCATTCGAACAAACTATATCAAAGAAAATTGAAAAAAGGCGGAAAACTTGTAGGTATCCTAGGGCAGCCTAAAATTGTTTTATTATCATAGAACACGTCTATTTTTACTATAATTGTCTTTTTTTTTTGCTTTTCAACTTTGAAATCGAAAAAACTAGTAATGATAATTGAAAACGGGCGGCAAATTGTTGGGTAACCTAGGGCGGCCTAAAATTTTATTATTACAGAACACGTTTTTTTCACTCGTATTGTTTTATTTCTGCTTTTTAACTCTGCAATCGATAAAAATAGTAATGCAAATTGAAAAAAGGGCGATGAACTTTTTGGTGGCCTAGGGCGGCCTAAGATCTTAATTCGGCTCTGGAAATCGTTATCGAGTAGTAATAAAAATTTTTAAAAGTTGACAAATTTTTGGGCGGCCTTGGGAGGCTTGAAATTGTTTTATTATTACAGAACACGTCTGTTTTTACTAGTATTGTCTTTTTTTGATTGTCAACTTTGCAATCGATAAAACGAGTAATGAAAATTGAAAAAGGGCGACAAATTGTTGAGTAGCCTAGGGCAGCCTAAAATTTTGTTATTATTACGGAACACGCCTGCTTTCACTCGTATTGACATTTTTTTGCTTGTTAACTCTGAAATAGAAAAAACTAGCAATAAAAGTTTTAAAGAGGGCGGTAAATTTTTAGGTGGCCTGGTGCGGCCTGAGACCTTAATCGGGCTCTGGAGATAGTAATCAAGGAGCACATCAAGTAGTAATGGAAATTGCAGAACGACCAAAAGTTGTTGGGTGGCCTAGGGCGGCCTAAAATATCTTTACTTTTAGAGAACACGTTTTTTTTTGGCTTTTCAACTTTGCAATCGAAATACTAGTATAATTTAAGTTAAAAAACGACGGAAAATTTCTGGGTGGCCTAGGGCGGACTTTAAATTGTATTGTTATTACAGAACACGCCTGTTTTCACTAATATCGTCATTTTTGCTAGTCAAATTTGCAGTTGCAAAAACTCGTAAGGAAAATTGGAAAAGGGTGGCAAATTCTTAGGTGGCCTAGGGCGGCCTTAAATTGTTTTATTATTATAGAACACGTCTGATTTACTAGTATTGTCTTTTTTTGCTTGTCAACTTTGCAATCGAAAAAACGAGTATAATGAAAATTGAAAAAGGACGGAAAATTTTTGGGTGGCCTAGGGCGGCCTAATTTTGTTTTATTATTACAGAACACGTCTGTTTTTACTAGTATTGTCTTTTTTGCTTGGTAACTTTGCAATCGAAAAAAAGAGTAATGAAAATTGAAAAAAAGGGCGGCAAATTTTGGGTGGCCTTGTGCGGCCTGACAGCTAAACCCGGCTCTGAATTTTGCATATAACATACCAATAACGAGAGAAACTTCCTCTCGCCAATTAGTACTAATTAATTACAGTTATTATCGAATTACGATTTCGTTTACATATACGATTTGCAACAATTAAGTCGTAGCCATGACGTCGAGAGCCGATAAAGAGTGATAAGCACGAAACGTTTGTTGATTTACTGACCTCTGGTCCATTTCCTGATTGTTTATTGAGTGTGAGAGTAACAATTTTATTTATTTATGTCCCAAACCGCCCAAGGCCAAACTAAAATTTGCCGCCCTTTTTCAATTTTCATCATTTTTTCCGATGGTAGAGATTTAAAATGAAAGAAAGGCAATACAAGTAAAGACAGACATGTTCTGTAATGATTAAAAAATGCTGAGTCACTGTGTCACCGTTAAATATTGGCCGCCCTTTTTCAATTTTGATTACTAATTTTTTTCAATCACAGAGTTGTCAAACGAAAAAAAAAGATAATGAAAGAGAAAACAGCCTTGATATGTGATAATAAAAACATGCTGAGTCTTGTACCGCCCCTAAAAATTGGCCGCCCTTTTTCAATTTTCATTACTAATTTCTTTCGAATGCAGAGTTATCAAATGAAGAAATAGATAACAAAAGTGAAAACAGGCTTGTTCTGGAATAATAAAACAAATTTAGGCCACCCTAAAATGTGCCGCCCTTTTTGAATTTTCCTTACCATAGCTTTTTTCGATTGCAGAGTGGACAAGCAAAAAAAGGAGAATAAAAGTGAAAACAAACTTGTTCTGTAATAACAAAAAGATGCCCAGTCACCATGCCGCCCCTAAAATTTGGCAGCCCTTCCTCAATTTGTATTATTAATTTTTGTCGATTGTAGACTTGTCAAGCGAAAAAAAAGATAATAAATGTGAAAACAGAATTGTTGTGTGATAATAAAAAAATGCTGAGCCACTGCGCCGCCCCTAAAAATTGGCCGCCCTTTTTGAGTTCTCATTCCTAGTTTTTTTTCCGATTGCAAAGTTGATAAGCAAAAAAAAGGTGATACACGAGAAAACAAGCTTGTTCTGTAATAATAAAAAAATGCTCAGCCACCGTGCCGCCCCTAAAAATTGGCCACCCTTTTTTTATTTGTGTTATTAATTTTTTTCGATTGTAGACTTGTCAAACGAAAAAAGAAAAAAAATGAAAGTGAAAAGGGAATTGTTCTGTATTAATAAAAAAATAAGCTCAGCCACCGTGCCGCTCCTAAAAATTGGCCGCTCTTTTTTAATTTTCATTACTAGTTCTTTTTCGATTGCAGAGTTGGCAAGCAAAAAAAAGGATAATACGAGTAAAAACAAACTTGTTCCGTGATAATAAAAGATGTTGAGTCGATGTGCCGACCCTAAAAATTGGCCGCTCTAGGCAGTCTAGGCAGTCTAGGCTCTAGGCCATGGCCTCTTTGGCTTCTGGTGTGTAAATACTTCAATGATTGCTTGAGTTTTGTGGTATTAATAAACGTAGTGTATACTCTTCCGGTGTATTTTTCCAGATCTAAATTAATACTTCCGGCATATTTTGCCGGATTTTAATTCTTTTTTTCAATTGTTTCTTTACAGGGAGGAATACCTAATCTCATTTCGTCCACATAGAACCAAACACATAGAATTCAATTACGATCACGATAAAATATGCCGAAAGAAAAAATTTAAATCCGGCAAAATATGCCGGAAAAGAAAATTAAAATCCGGCAGAACATGCCGGAAGAGAAAATTAAAATCCGGCAAAATATGATGGAAGCGAAAATTAAAATCCGACATATTTTGCCGGAAGGGAATAGTCGACCATTGATAAATAATAATGTATATGAATAGGGGGCAGAATTACATATACCTAGTTACGCCACTGATCATGAGAGTAAATCGGGGTGGGGGTTGTTCTTCTGGTTTTCATCCGTATACCTTCAGGGTTGCCCCAAGTGATGGAATATTTTATGAATTGTATATCCACACTTGACAGACATAAATTTCTATATTGAATACATTTTGAAGTCATAAAGTAAATTTGAACTTAGTTAAGAAGAGGCATAATTATTTATATAATTTTAAAACTTCTAATAGTATAAACTGTAAAGGTCTAAAACCTGAATAAGCCAAAGGGTGCGAAATAAGAGCTGTGAGGCACTATAGGCAGCTGGCCTTTGTTATTATGGTACTGTATCGCTAATGAGCTTCTTTGAAGACCTACAAGTAGTCACTTGTGGCCTTTCTTATATATTAACAATAGAGGCGAAATACTTCCATTTAAATGTTTTTTCTTGATAACATAATGAGCTTCTCAAAAGCTCTTTCTTTTCAAAACTAATAAGAAATTAATATTCAAAGGTCAACGAATTTTAATTTCCAGTATTTCTGTTCAGAGAATCCAATTTCGAAGCTCAATGACATTCAGAGAAACCAATTACCTATTCCTCCATTTTGTATCGAGGCTCCCAGCTTGATTGTTCCGGCACTGTCATACTTGCTCGGAGTTCAGACCTGCTCAGTGTGGGTAGTAAGAATAAGTCAGATGGTGAACTTCAGTTTCAGTTCAGTGCTCAGAAAGGGAAGACGGCGAACTGTAGTCATGTCTTGTGCACTTCGGTGCTCCTAGACTTCGGAGACTCACTCGGAGTGCAGTCAGTTTATAATTAACATCCCTCTCAGGGGGTGTTCTTTTTTATCTGGCCCTGTGATGAGTGAGTGCGTGAAGTCTCGGCCAGGGTTAATGCTTTGTACCATCA
>JAUMHM010000078.1:2107105-2119980 GCA_032362435.1 Melikaiella ostensackeni
CATCATCTAAGATCTAACTCTCAAGCCTCTATCTCGTTTATTGAAGCTGGACGCTCGTTCGTGATCGTTTTTTTCTATATAGTCTATCGAAACAAGAGAAACAAGAAAGGACCTTGATGGTCCTGCCCTTATCCAGCATGCACGTGTTTCGGGGTTGTTGTCCGGCAGATTATAGATTGTTTCACTCCACCACTGGAAGGACTGGAAGTGCTTCGATTATGTGATATGTGCATCCCAGCGAGTTTGGTTCTTGCTGGAACAGCTGTGCAAGTTCGATTTCGCACCACTCTTGGCGAAAAGTACTGTTTCTGAATATTTTCATCGTTTATTCCAAAAAGTGAGAGTCGTAACGTGTGACTTGGGAAATCCATATAACTAATAAATTATCTTTGAAACTGGTGATTTATCGAGTCTCAACCAGGAATCAGGATCTGGAGATGACAGGTAAGCATTTAAGGGGCTAAAAACTACGATTTTTAACATGAAGGGGTTGGGGGGTATAGTGGAAGTAACGTTACGAACTCAGATAACATTTAATACGTTTCCTGATGATAAATTCTAACAAAATTTGCCAATTTTTGACAAAAATGGCCCTGGAACGCTACAGTTCGATAATAATTAGAGAAGTTTGAAAATCACTTTCATATTTCAATCTTCACACTCTTTTCCTTTTCCCGCTTTTTAAAGAATTCCTCCTTTTTCTCCTGTTTTTAAGAAACTTCCCCCTTTTTTCTCGTTTTTTTTTCGCTTAAATTTTAAGTGAATTGATAGAACTCAATGAGAAAGTCTATCTATTTTTGGTGAAAAATTGAGAATTTTTTTAACTGAAAATATAACTATCCAATTTTGTGTTGAAAATTGATATTTTTTAATGAAAATTGATCTTTTCTAGTTGAAAATTCATCTATTTGGTTGAAAATTCATGCATTTTGTTCAAAATTTGTATTTTTGGTTGAACTGAACTATTTTTGATTTCAACTTCAAATCTTGTTCGGTTGAAATATCATCTATTACATGTTTCGTTGAGAATTCATCTTTTTCGTTGAAAATTCGTCATTTTAGTAATTTAGTTGTAAATTAAACTTTTTGGCTTGAAATTTCAACAGTTTGGTTGAAAATCAACTTTTTTATTGAAAATTCATTTTTTTTTGTTGAAAATTAAACTATTTTCGGAAAAAAATTCAAATATTTGGTTGAAAATTAAAGTATTTATCTGAAAATTTAACTATTTGGTAGAACATTTATCTTGATAGAAAATTCATTTTTTGGGTTTAAAATTTAACTATTTCGTTAAAACTAACAGTGTTTCTTTGAGAATTCATATTTTTTGGTTTAAAATTCAACTATTTGGTTGAAACTTGAACTATTTATTTGAAAGTTTAACTATGTGATAGAAAATTAACTTTTTTGAAAAAACATGTTTTTGGGTTGAAAATTCAATTGTTTTGTACATATTTCGTCGTTTAGCCTTTAGAATTGAATAATTTTGTTGAAAATTAATGTATTTTGTTGAAATATCGTCTTTTTTGGTAGAACAATAATTTTCTTGACAAAAAATTCATTTTCTTTTGTTTGAAAATTTAACTATTTGGTTAAAACTGAGAATTTTTCGTGGAGAATTCATATTTTTGGGTTGAAAATTCAACTGTTTTGTAGAAAATTCGTCTTTTTGTCTTCAAAATTCAACAGTTTTGTTGAAAGTTCATTTTCTCCGATTTGAAAGTCAAGTATTTTCTGATACATTCAACTTTTTAGCTTGAAAACTTAACTCTTTTGTTCAAAATTCTTCTTTTTGGGTAGAAAATTAATCTTTTTTGTTGAAGAATCATCTATTTGGTTGAGAATTGAACTATTTTGTTGAAAATTTGTTTTTTTTTTTGTTTTGTTTAATTCAACTGGTTGAAAATTCGTTTTTTGTTGAAAAATAATTTTTAAGTTGAAAATAATTTTTAAGTTGAAAATTTAACTATTCCATTTTTGGTCAAAAACTTATGTTTTTTATTTGAAAATTCGAATATTTAGTTGAAAATTCATGCATTTGTGGAAGATTCGTCTTTTGGTAGAAAATTAATCTTCTTGGTTGATAATTCATCTTTATAGGTTAAAAATTCAGCTATTTGGTTCAAAACTCAACTATTTTGTTGAAAATGCATCTTTGTAGGTTGAAAGATCAACTATTTAGTTAAAAGTTTAAGTAATAATTCAAAAATTTAATTATTTTATTGAAAACTTAACTATTTTCTTAAAGTCATTTTAAGTGGTCGAAAATTCAACTGTGTTGTTAAAAATTCGTCCTTTTGAATTGAAAATTCATCTTTTATGGTAGAAGCCATCTTTCTTGGCTGCAAATTCATTTTTCTTGTTTGAAAATCAACTTTTTTGTTGGCCCCTAATTGATTCCCCCCCCCCCCTGCCCCCGGAATCGAGATTGACAATTTGAAATCTTGCGACATTCTCGATTTGGGGAAAATTCTCTCTGGAAGTGCCACATGTTCAGATTCTCGTTTATTTAAATTAAATATACTAATTTAGATACTGAATTAGACCCACGCTGTTAGAAAATTCAAGCACTTTTAAATTACAAATGTAACTGAAAGTGATTTTCATGCACTTGTAACCGGAAATTCATTTATAAAAATCATTTTTATCATATAATTTATATGTTGAACTACTATTTTCAATGTACTCACATAAAAAAGTGGGTAATTTTTATCATATTATAACCCATAGATACTTGAAAATATAAATTCCACAGAATAATGCAGATAGAATTTAAAATCTCAACCTAACCTAAAAGTCACTTCACATGTATTTCATTTTAAAATTCTGACATAATTTTTGAATATACATATAATTCACCTGCAGAGTCACAAAACTTGATCAAAGGGAAATCCAGGGTGAATTAGACCATTTTTTAAACTGAAATTAATTATTAGAGTGGAAGCTAAAACGAGCATACTTTGATATTATCGTGTTTGAATTTTAATGCACATTGTTCATTAAACTTGAAATACATGAGTGGAAAAAACTTCCAGTACATGTACATTGAAATTCAATCAGATTTTTCTGTACAACTATGGGTTTAAATATCACTTATAGATAGTTTCACTCAAAATTTCATCAGTTTATTCTTATTATGTACTATTAATGTTAACGTTATGATCTGATGTCACTTATTACGTGATTATTATCTCGATTTGAATCTGGGTTGCGTGCAATGTAAGATGAAAGTTTTGCATTTTCCAATATAATTACGCTTATGATTTTTTATCTTGGAATCTAGATCATGGCCAAGTTGTTCACTGAACTTGACTGAACTTGGGATATTCAATATGATTATCTCCAATTAAAGCACTTTAGACTTTATAGACTCTAGAGGCCAATAAACTGTATTCAGAGGAAAATGTAGTCTTTTGTAGTTGATTCAGAATCAATCTATTTAGATTATTCCATTTTCAGAGTGGCCGCTGGACCGGAAAACCAGGAGAATTTTTTGACATCGGGAAAACCGAGGAATGACAATGAATTTATTTTTTGACCGGGAATTTTACGAATTTTTAGAAGGAAAATCTATCCTATCACTTGAAATATCACAAATTTCATTATATCACATGATATAATTCAATTTAAAATAAGTTCGATTTCAACTTTTTTTGAATGTTAAGTTCAATTGTTAACTTTTTCAATTATGAAATCATTTAATTTACAATGCGTAATTCTAAAATATTCTATTTAAACAATTTTCCATTTTAGGTCTTTATTTTTAAGCGTACATTTTGAATTTAAAGAATTGAAAAATGAATTTTTAAAATATTGTTTCAGTCTCAAATATTCCAATTTTAACCCATTGAATTTGAAAATTTTAAATAAAAAAAAATAACATTTTTGAAATATTTAGCAGTATTTGACTATTTGTTTAAAATGACAAATTATAAATCAAATATTAAAAACTGAATTATTCGAAATAGAAAGCTTTGAATCGTTAAATTTTTAGAATGCTAAATTTAAACTTCAAACTTTACAATTTTATTTGTTTTATTTTTTTAATGTTTTATTTTTTGAGTGAAAGTATTGAATTTGATGTGTAATTAAGAAACGAACAATTATTAATTTTAAGCAATTAAAAATTAGAGTAATTCATCTTTAAAATATGAATGTATAAAAAACATTTGAATTTCGCAATTTTAATTTATAGAAAAAGGGAACAAGATTTGTTATTTAATTTTTTCTCTGAATTGGAAGAGGAACTTTTTTGTTTTTTTTTTTACATTTTTATTGAATTGAAGGCGGGCAACTCTGGTATTTTTAACATTTTTAGTGAGTTTGAAAGGAGGAAATTTTAGTTTTTAATTTTCGTTGAATTGTCAGAGGGGCATTTTATATTTTTAAGATTTTTATCGAGTTGGAAAGGAGGAAGTTTTGTTTTTTAATTTTTTTTTAATTAAAAGAGAGACGTTTGTTGATTCTTAAGATTTTTATAGAATTGGAAGGGACGAAATTTTGGTTGTTAATTTTTTTTTTCTGAATTGAAAGAGGCCATTTTTTCTTTTTAACATTTTTATCGAGTTGAAGGGATGAACTTTTTTTCAATCTTTGTTTCTGAATTGAAAGAGGGTAATTTTTTATTTTCAACATTTTTATTGAGTTGGAAGAGAGGAAATTTTTGTTTTCATTTTTTTCTGAATTGGATGCAGAACATTTTTTTTTGTTTTTAAGATTTTATTGATTTGGAAGGGAGGACATTTTGGTTTTAATTTTTTCTGAATTGGAAGAGGAACATTTTTTAATTTTTAAGATTTTTATCGAGTTGGAAGGGAGGATAGTTTGGTTATTATTTGTTGTTCTGAATTAGAAGAAGGTAATTTTTTAATTTTAACATTTTTATTGAGTGGGTGGGGAGGCAAATTTAGTATTTTTAACTTTCAGATGAAAGGGGGGAACTTTTTATTTTGAATTTTGTATTGAATAAAAGAGGGACATGTTTTATTTTTAACATTTTTATTAATATGAGTTTATTAGAGCATTGAAAATGATAGCTTGGATTTATATCTTTTAACCAGAAATCTTTGAACTGTTCAATTTATAAAAGTTTAAAAATGAAAAATTTGCAGTTTAATGGCATTTAATTAAAAATTGTTCATTTGGAATGTGTTAAAAGCTTCCATTTTATATGTGTAAATTATTGAGCGTTTGAATAATAAATTTCTGTATTAAAAATGGCTTAAGCTTTAATTTTCAAAAGAGTTCCACTTTAAGTACTTTAATTTGTATTTTAGTTTTGATTACTTCAAATGAACAAAATTTCAGTTTTGAGAGTTCGAATTTTTTAATTTCAATGACCCTGAAAAATTTTTGTGAACCGAGAAATGATCGCATTTCACAAAACGAAAAAAGTAATGATTCAAACAGTCAAACAGTCATGCATTTCTAAAAATTGCTAATTTCATAAAAATCACTGTATGGTTATTCTTTTGTTTTGAACAAAGAAAATAATATTTTTTAAATTTTAGACTGATGTGAATACCTACTTAAAAAAAAATTTCTAGGTGCGGGTACTTATCGACTAACTGTTCAATGATTGCTGTTTATTTCTTTTGTTGACGAGCAAAATTTATCAGGAGTTCACCGTTCGTGTACGTGAAACCGGCTTTATAAACTGGAAACAAGTTCTTCCCATGAAGCTAAATTATTTTCTGAAAATAAAATCCTCGTATTCATTACAAGAATTGCAAATTATTTGACCATTTTTAGGCTAGAATCAATTTTTTTATTAATTAATTAGTCGTTCCCATAAATTATACATATTTGGAACAACTTTCTGAAAATCTCATGTCACTTTTATATCTTATCCCTCGCCAGAAGAAGGTTCATCTTGCTTTTTTTCCCCCAAGCTTTTCGTTTCCGGCGATATCTCAAGAATGCCCGCAATTCCCATCTACAATCAAAATGCACACATGAGATTTTGAATGCAAATGGAAGTTTGTGGTAATAATTCCTTTCGTGACTACAAAGCTTTCCTTTATGGCGACTATATAAATACAATCAAATCTTTAAAACATTATGCCAGGAGCAAATCGAGTTGTGAGATAAAGAGCAATTATTTCCGCTTAGATGCTATCTCACATTCTCATGAGACATGAATGATTGCTGAGAAGAGATTGAGTTTCTTGAAAATAGTAACTGTCACTCTAGAAGGCAATAATTACTATAGGTATTGTAGCTACCAAGGTTGATTCCAAGCTTTGATTTTTTAACTTTTTCCTATAGAATTTTTTTATAAAGCAATATCAGAATTACGTCTTTTTCTTTGCTCTGTTTAATTCGCATCTTTATTCTCTTATATTTTTTTTCTTCCAGAGCAATTTCGAATTTAATCATGATATTTGATAGTATTTGGCGACATTCATTTCCTTTCTCTGGTCATTCTGATTTATTCCATGTCATAACGGTGAAGATGATTATTCACTACTTAGTATAAGATTACGATTCCTGAGTCATTATTTCGTGCAAACCGGTATTACAAGCTTCCGCGTGTTTCCCAGATTAACATTTTTTTCCTTCAGGATCAAAAAAAAAAAATCAATTGACCCGTTTATATAATAATTCACTTTATTTAAATAACGTTTGGTCAAAGTAGGAATATCGAGGTTCTAATGTACCTGAAGTTCTGTATGTTCAAATGAACGAAATATTTTTTCTAACTTCTATTTTATGTACAGATATTGTTCTCACTACTATTTGAAAAAAATGCATCATAAGTTTATTTTGTAATCTATTATTTGCAATAAAAATGAATTAATATTTTAGCACTGTTTCTAGTTTACAAAGGCTCTAGTTTATTCGAAGCGCATAATCGCATGTTTCAAAATTAAATATAACTCAGAACTTTTATGTTATATGAAGTTTCCATGCCAAATATACTCAATTTAACGTCGTATCAAAACGCATAATTTTATTTTTGTCGCATAATTTTTTAATTTCCACATAACAGCGCATAATTTCATTTTTTTTTGTGAAACATATGTTTAAAAAGTTTCAAAAATGTATTTTTCAATATTTAAATGTTTAAATTCGCCAATAAATATAAATTATAACATTTTTAATTCATGTCGGATAATTTAAAAAGAAATAAAATTATAAAAAATTTGAATTTTGAAATTCGCGAAGTTTTTTCATTTAGGTTTTACGTGGATTGAAATATAACAATATTTTTTATTTTAGTTCAGGCGCGATATTTGGCTTATTAGTTGTTTTTATTAATAAATAATAATTTATCGCAAAAATGTTGATATTTCAATCCAAAGCAAACAGATGACAACAACTGTCAGGGGACAAATTTGGCTGGCAACTACTGTACCCCTTACCCTACTTGTTCGACGTGTCGACATTTAAAATACGTCCGATTAATTGAATCATTTGCGAGTCGAGAAAAAAAGTTGTGCTTTGGCATTCGGAAGAAGTACAGCCAAAATTGTTGAAATCGGTTTTTGAATTCGAAAATTGAAAAATATTCCTCTATGGGCAAAAAAATTGTAGTGGATATTTGGAAGTAATGTTCTTTGGTGGTGAACAACTATGCAAAATTAAAAAGATTTTTTTTGAGCAAGTTATAATGTTTTAAAAATGTGCAAAAATAAGGTTTTTTAAATTCAGCTAAATATAAATTTTATAAAAGTTGTACATGTTAAATTTCAAATTTTTTTATGTTAAGTTCAATCTTTCACTTTTTCAAATATGAAATCATTCAGCTTCTAATGCGAAATTCTAAAATCTTTTACTTTAAAAATTTACCAGTTTAAGTCTTCATTATTTTTAATCCATTCAATTTGAACTTTTTTAATCAAAGAAAAAAGAACAATTTTTAAATATTTAACATCATTTGACTGTTCATTCAAAATTAATTTATAAATCAAATATTCAAAACTAAACAATTTAAAACTGAATTGTTTGAAATAGAAAGCCTTGAATCGTTAAAATTTCAGAGTGCTAAATTTAAACTTTGAACATTACAATTTTAATTGTTTGATTCTATAAATAAATATTCTTATAAATCAAATATTCAAAACTAAAAAATTTGAATCTGAATTGTTTGAAATCAGGCCTCACAGACCGGTCTCAATATTTTCTACTGTCCCCTATATTCAGCAGTTTGGTTTTAAATTTAAATCGTTCAAAATTGTACCACTTCAAATTGAGTCTTAATGTTTTGGCAATTTGAAGCTTGAAACGGACAAAACTTGATCATTTGAAATTGAAAGCGTTTGACGTTGATTAGCAAGTTTAAATTGAAGACATTCAAATTTCAGCTTTTTCAGATTGAGACTCTGAAAATTGAAATTCTTGATTAAAAGGACAAAAATCACGTGTTTAAATTACTAAAATAAATGACAGTGTCTACGTGTACCGAAAAAGTACGGCAATTTATACCGAAATTTCGGTATAAAGAGTCCCTTTTCAAGCTCCCAATATTCGTACCGATAAAATTTGGCTATTTAACAGACCACTGTTCTTAACAAAAAAATTGAAAATCCCTTTAAAAATGACCAGAGATTTTTTTCCGTTATTTGAGGTCTTTCTGCGGATAAAAATACCCTAGAGAAAAATGATCAAGTGCTATACTCTAAAAAAAAACAAAAGCAAAAAATTAGCAGGTTGTCTAAAGAGTCATTTTTGTATCAAAAAAAAAATTAGCTCTCTTGGAAAAATCTTTTGAATACCTCAGAAAGTTTTACTGACAAAATTGGAACAATAGCACGCTCTTGTCATAGTCATTTTCGCATATTTAAAAATGATCTTTTTCTCCCTATGTCTGAAAAATATGTTGAATACCTCAAAACTTTTTACTGATAGAAATACAGGGAAAAAATGAAGAAAAACTGAAAGAATTAAAAATAGATAAAATCAAAAATGATAACTTTCAATTTATGCTGTTTATATATATATTTTTTTCAGCTTCTTTAAATTTTTCCAATGTATTTTCATCAGTAGGAAAAATTACTAAAAAAAAATGAAAAATGAAAAATCTACTGCCTTTAATAACTTTTTTATCATACCCCATTTTTGAAAAAAAGGTTAGCCTTGAAGCCTGAAGAAAGTATCCTATGAACGTTAAAAAAATACCCGTTGTACCCTGTTTTTTATCTCATAGGGACTGTGGGGACCATTTGAAATAGAAAGCCTTGAAACGTTAAAATTTCAGAGTGGTAAATTTAAACTTTGAACGTTACAGTTTTAATTGTTCCATTAAAAAAAAATTTTATTTGTAAATGAAATTGTTGAATTTTTATGTATAAGTAACAATTAACCAATTATTAATTTGAAAGGTCTTAAAATTAAAATAATTTAATTGCTAATTTAAAAAGTGTTCAGTTAAAAAAAAATTTTAATCGTTCAGTTTTTAATGTTTCTAACTTGAAATTGCTTAAAATGATATAATCTTTGTAAAAAAGTTTAAAATTTTGCAGTTTAACACCTTCAATTTGAAATTTTTCAATAGAAAAGTGTTAAAAGCGTCCTTTTCATACATGTAAATTATTGAGTGTTTGAATCAGAAATTTTTTAAACTTCAATGTTAAAAGTTTAAAATTCAAAAGAGTTCCACTTTGAGTGCCTTCATTTCCAATTCAGTTTTGTTTGATTCAAATTAAAAAATGTTCAGCTTAATAACCGGGAATTTTTTTCCTCACTTAAAACGACCACCCTGAATTTGTACAAAATAAAACTAAAAAAGATAAATTGAATTATATTACTGAAGGGATATTCAAAGCAGAATGTTGTAAATTTAATATCACAATCTCAAATTAAGAATCTCGATCCTAAACTTAATCCACGTAACAAAAATAAAACAACACACTTAAGGAAATCCATATATTTACATTTTCAGCTCATCAATGTTACGGTAGTACAACAAGTAGTAGTGGGTCATAGACACAGGAAAGGAAGAGGTCAACGAGATTCCCCGACTAATCACCTGGGGCTATGTCTCGAGACGAGGTGCTCTCGACGATGGGTGTGGAAATCGTACAAGTGGCAGAGACTCGACTCAGCAACAGTTTTGCCTACATGGATGATGTGTCCAAGAGCATTTCCCGAGGATCTCGCCGACTTAAGTCGAGTCTTCTCCTGGAAGAAAGACCGACCGAGGACTCGGATCCAACAAGCAACACCAGCTCCGTCGGTTCGGATGACTACCACGGAGCTTCCTCAATCCCTTGCTCCCTGGAGGGCTCTTCCGTTCAGACTCCTGATAGGAAACGAGCCAGTCCAGGAAGTCATCGTCAGAGGCTCAAGAACAGCTGCACCATCAGTGGGGACAACGGAAGTATTGGTTATGGATCCTCGGCTCCTTTAGAATCTGAAAATTCCTATTCGTCCCATCCTGGGTATCCTCTGACGTTACCTGGAGATAATGGGACTGGTAGGAAAACGATCTCATCGTCGAGTAATTCGCCTAAGCAAGAGGATACGAGGACTGCTTCGACGGCTACTTTGCCTCTGACGTCGCAAGGATTCCTTTCGCCGTCTTCTTCTTCTTCCATACCGCCCTCGACGACTTATGCGGATGTGAGTTCTTCTACGAGAACGACTGGAACTAATTCTAGGTAAGATTTTCAAACCTTTCTTTTTTTGATTATTTATTTTTTATTTAATTTTCCCGCTTTTAAATTTAAATCCCTCATATCCAAACTTTCGAATGATTTTGGAGTTGAATTCTCAACTTTTGGTCACTCCAGAATTAATTACTGAGAAAGGCTTTGGAATAAGAATCATGAAATTATCAAGCTTCCTCCTTCCAATGATGAGTTAATTAAACTTGATTATCCATCAGTTCATTGAAGCTTTTAAAACGCTTCATCCCTTGTCAGTTCTCTTTGAGACAGGATGTTTATTTTCTGTAATTACACATCACACCTTCCTTGCGAGTTATTTTAATCTCCATTAACCATTGACCCTGCATCCTCTTGTAAGTCTTGTACCCTTTAGTAAAAAGATAAATGGAAATGATCCAGAATTAGAATAGCCTATCCGTTCGGGAATGCTTGAAATCTCGATTGAAATTTAATATTGTAAAAAAACTAGTATTGAAGTTTAGTGCCCTATTTACACTAGAGGCCAAAAAGGCCATGGCCTAGGGCAGCAAATTTTTAGAGGCGGCACCGCGGCTTGGATTTTTTTTTTATTATTGCAGAACACGTCTGTTTTTACTTTTATTGTATTTTTTTTTTGCTTGTCAACTCTGCAATCGGAAAAAACGCAAGTTATGAAAATTGAAAAAGGGCGACGAATTTTTAGGGTCAGCACGGTGGCTTTTTTTTTTAATTATATCGGAACACGTCTATTTTCACTCGCAAGATCTTTTTTCTGCTTGTCAATTCTGCAATCGAAAAAACTAGAAATGGTTTCAGGATGTGTACCTGGCCGGGAAACCGGAAAATGATCGGAATTGGATTCAGTGACCGGGATTTTTCATTAGATTGTACTAAAATGAATATTAAAATTGTTTTGATGTGTATATGTCCATACTAAAACAGCCCACTTAGTCGCTTGTCCATAAGGGGCAATTTCAGACAGCGTTCAGTTTGAAGTTGACCCTTATTGACAAGCGACTTTGTATTACTTTCAGTTTGTTCTGTTACGAAAAGGAACAATGTAAAAGACTTAATTGTCGATAATTACGATGGTATAAGTTATGCTGTTTGCAATTTTTTTTTATATTTTGAAATTTTTATAGTCTGAAATATTGAAATCCGGTGTACATTCAAACTCGTAAATTAGTGTTGATCTAAAATTGCAAATATATATATTTTTAAATCAAAGAGAGAAAGATTTACGTTTTAAAATAAAAATATAAAAACTATAATCATGGTTTGGAACAGGGGATTTTGGAAGAGATATCTGTAATTCTGAATTTGAAAAGGGAATTTTACAAAAGAATTATAATTCTGTATTATACACGTGGATTTAAAAAAAAGTATAATTTTGAATTGAAACAGTAAATTTTCGAGAAAAATTATAATTCTGAGTTAGGACAGAACACTTTCCGAAGCAATTATATGTAATTCTGAATTGGATCAGAGAGTTTTCCAAAAGAATTACAATTTTGATTTCAAACGGGGATTTTTCGAAAAGAATTAAGATTCTTATTTGGAACAGGGAATTTTCGAAAAGAACTATAATTCTGACTTGGAATTGTGCATTTTCCAAAAGAGTTACAATTTTGACTTCAAACGCAGAATTCTCGAAAAGAATTATGATTCTGATTTGGAAAAGAGAATTTTCGAAAAGAACTAGAATTCTGACTTGGAATAGTGCATTTTCCAAAAGAATTACAATTTTCACTTCAAATCGGGAATTCTCGAAAATAATTATAATTCTGTATTATACACCTGGATGAAAAAAAGTATAATTTCGAATTGACACAGTAAATTTTCGAGAAAAATTATAATTTTGAGTTGGAACAGGAAATTTTCCGAAGCAATTATATGTAATTCTGAATTGGATCAGAGAATTTTCCAAAAGAATTACAATTTTTACTTGAAACGGTGATTTTTCGAAAAGAATTAAGATTCTGAATTGCAACTGGGAATTTTCGAAAAGAAGTATAATTCTGACTTGGAAGTGTGCATTTTCCAAAAGAATTAAAATTTTGACTTCAAACGGGGATTTTTCGAAAAGAATTATGATTCTGAATTGCAACTGGGAATTTTCGAAAAGAAGTATAATTCTGACTTGGAAGTGTGCATTTTCCAAAAGAATTAAAATTTTGACTTCAAACGGGGATTTTTCGAAAAGAATTATGATTCTGAATTGCAACTGGGAATTTTCGAAAAGAAGTATAATTCTGACTTGGAAGTGTGCATTTTCCAAAAGAATTA
>JAUMHM010000078.1:2121146-2137030 GCA_032362435.1 Melikaiella ostensackeni
TATATATATATATATCAAATAGAATATATGAAAAAATTATAGACCCTAATGCCAACTCAAAAAACATCTTCTTTACAATTTTAATATTCGAGAACTTGCAGAAGACATTCCGACGAAGAATTCTATGTATCAATCATATGAGTTTGCCACCTCTAGCATATCCCCACGGTGCTCCGAGAAGTACCCCTAAATCCTAAAATTTCAATTTTGCACGAAATCTACGTTGGTCTAGTGGTCTCAGGATCTAATGGTTTATGATCTATTAATATTTTTAAACAATTTTCAATTATTTAGACAAATTACATTTTTTACATATAAAGGCAACCCAGATTCTGATTCTGTTAAAAGAAGGCCGACTTTAAAAAAAAAACTGTTATTCAAGTGAACTGGATTTGGGGCATCATGAGGGTGTGTTGCGGGTGGCCAACCCATATGATTGATACATAGAATTCTTCGCTGCAAAGTGCTCTACAAGTTCTATAACTTTCCGGTAAAATTGTCACAAACTGACAGAAGTTATTCCAGAAACACCAAAAAGTGATTCTTCACCATGTTTTTTACATGGAAAATTTCGAGTGCCCGAAATCAAAATTTCTGAAGAACAAAATCTTGCAATTTCTTTCTTTTGGATTTTGAACTGAAATGGGGGAATTGCTGTAAGCTTTAAAAAAAGTGATTTCGAACCACTCTAATCATCAATCGCGTGCTACGCGCGCGTCGAGTTTCACATGTTCAAGAGCAAACTAATTTTTAATGCGTGTTTAAAAGGTTAAATAAATTATTACAAAATTATAAAGGAGCTATTCATAAACTACATGATGCTATTTTTTATGCAACTTCACTCCTCCCTAATTGCTATTTGTTCTTTACAATTAATGTAATAATTTCAAAAGCTCAGAGATTAGATTGAAAAATTGTCTTCAAAACTAAACTACAAATTAAATCATTCAGAGCGAAACTCCTATAATTTTTAAGCTTCTAAAGTTAAAAATAAATATTGGGATATTTGAATTTTATCAATTTTTTATTATAAATAATAATGTTATAATTTATTACTAATAGAGAGGATCTCTAATTTTTTAAATGACTTGAAATGTAAAAACTATTCAAAAATGAAACATTCAAAATTGTAACAATTTTAAAACAGTAGCTTTAGAAATGAAATAACTTAGAATTCGAAGTTTCGAAAATTAAACAATTCCCAAACGTAAATCACTTGAAATTGATTGCTTTTGAAACTGCAATTCTTAAAAAAATGAACAATTTTTTTGTACAATTAGGAAGTAAAAACATATAACTGAAAAAATTTTAGATTTAAAAATTTGTAACGTTCCGTATGGAGCATTTAAAAAGTTAAGAGCGAGGTTAGGAGAATTTAAAACCAATGTTCTGAAATTTGAGGTTTTAAAACTAAACAATAATTTGAAGATAGTGGCCTCGAAAATTGAACTACTTTAGAACAGTTTTAATCGAAACTGAAAATTGTTTGTCCACTTGATAAATTTTAAGTCTATTTGGAAAATGAGATAATACAGACAAAATAAGAAAAACTAAGAGAAAAAACGTCGTTCAAATTTTAATAAATCTTTATACTAATTAAAAACTGTTTAATCGAACGTGAAGTTCATTTTTCAATATATTTGATCGATCTGTTAGACGAATGATTTCTGCTACTGTTTTTAATTCTGAAAATCCTATAACTTCATTAATTTTCATTAAATTTAACTTGCAAGTTCAATTATTCTAAAAACGTTGAAAAGGAAATAATTTCTTTATTTATAATTGAAAACAGTTGAAACGAAACAATTAGAACTATGAGGCATTCATAATTATACGATTTTGAACTTCGTTTAAAAATAAATCATTTTAAAATTAGAGTAGTGAAATTAAATCGTTCGAAATTATTTTTTAATTTTTTTAGAACATGTGTTCACTACTACTAAAAATTGAAGCATTAAGAGCAAAACTCTTTTAAATTTGAGGCATTTAAAATTGAAGAGTAAAACACTTAAAATTCATCATTTTCTAAATTTAAACGTTCAATACGTATAATTTATTATATTACTAATTGAAAGTCTTTTAATTTAAATAAGGGCTTCAAAATGAAACGCTATTTTTAAATTAGGATTATGAATTTGTGACTTTCAATTTTTGGAATTATTTTAAACTTTCTATTATTTAATTATTAAATTCTGAACGATTACAATTTAAAATCATGAAATTGAAAAGTTTAATTCTGAAAATCGTTTAGATTTTCATTCCAAGATTAATATTGTTAAATTTTAAGGAGTTACGTTTTTAAAATCTTTAATACAAATTGTTCACATTTGAAGAACTTACATCTACAATAATGAATAAATATGAATTGTTCAATTTGAAAGATTTAATTAAAAATGATCTTATTATTATGGAACTGTTAATTTTATATTATTCGCATAAGAATTTTTTCAAGATAAGATGTTGGAATTACATGTATGATCAATTTGAAGTTCTCTAATGTAAGCATTAAAAAAATTGTATTAAAATATTGTGAATAATTTTTTTACTGCGTCTTTCCAAGCAAAACAAAGCTAGCTGAAGAAATCAATTGAAAATTGAAACTCTTTCTTCAGTTCAGAACTTTTCTGAAAAAGGGAGAGACCTTTTCGTTTATTTTTAATTAACAGAAAATCGTATTTGCCTTTCAAAACAAAACTTTACTTTTTTTTTTAAATTTAAGCACCTTTTACACTTATTTAACTCACACTAAATGATCCTTAAGTTAGGTAATAATAATTTTAACATGATATGATATAATATAACAATCGTATTTTAAAAAACTGCAAAACAAAAACACGCGATAAGCGAGCTGAAACGTAGAAGCTTCAATGGCGACAGACAGACCGTACCTTGTTATCGTTAATTAAAGATTCTCATGACCTAGACTCTCAGTTAAAAAAAGTTATCAAAAATAATAACTTACTATGATTAAGATGATCTTCGTGAAACAAATTCGGTGAAGGCGAACTCGACTCATCCTGGAGATTTTCTGGATGGTTCGTCGTTCTCGCATTTGTCAAGGTAGAGGAAAAATCTCGATGACGTCTGGAGTGCTGAAAAAGATAAAGGAGAGAAAACTTTAAAATCGAAATATCTGTGCATGACACATATCTCAGAGCATTTTATTTTCTCATTTCTCAGTCTAGAAGAGTACAAAGCGAGATAATTAAGGATGTTCACTAGTTATCTCAAGTTAAAAAATGAACATTGATTAAAATGATTTATAAAATCAAGGAAAATTATTCCCATTGTTAATTGTAACTAATTTTGGAAGAGACCTGAAGGCAAATTTTAGGAAAAAAATGCAGTTTTAAATTGTTTATTTGACAATAGTTATTTAGAGTTCTATAATTTCGTTTTCTCAATAGGTAAAAGCTGCAATTGTGATTCAATCCTAATGTTGTAGGGCTCATTTTATTCCTGAAAAGATTCTCTATGAATTTCTTTGGTACGTTTTTATACGAAAAACTTAATTTAAGAAAAATATTGTTTATAGAAACAACAATTGTATAATTTCTAAATAAAATTTTTCGAATAAAAACGTATCGAAAAAATTTGAAGAGAATTCTTCCAGGAATAAAATTACCCTCATACAGCATTAGGATTAGATAAGGATTGCAAGTTTCACCTTAAAAGGAAGTAAAAACATAAAGCTCTGAATAAATATTGTCAAATGAGCGATTTTAACCTGAAATATCTTTTCTCAAATTTGCCATCTGTTTTATTAAAAAATAGTTACGATTAAATATGAGAATAATTCTCTTAATCCCATCTTAAAGACCAAACTGCAAGAGGCTGGTGCCCTCCCCAGTATAGAACACAAACCAATAATGACTCCTTTCGTTCTGGCTGTGTTTTCATACTTTTCTCTAAATGACCAAAGCTTGGTGGGACTGACGTTATGAACAGACACACACCACCTTATGATATATATGAATGGCTAGGCTAGTATTCAACGCGAAAGTGCGGTCGACGTACTTAGACATTTCGAAAAGTGTAACAGGTTTTCATGCATGTGTTGTGAAAAGATTTTTACTTGAAAGTTCAAAGCAATCAAAGAAAAAAAGTTCAAGCATTAGAAGAAAATTCGACCATGTAATAGAAAGATTTTAATAATTCTCAAAAATCTCGAGATTAATCATGTTTTATTAACCAAAAACCTAAAAATTAATAATAGTATGAAGTCCGGCATCCCAGACATTTCTTTTCAAATTCCAGACATTATATGAACTTGCGATCATGGGGAAAGAATCATACTACTCGAAGATACGAATGGCTGGGCTAGTGTTCAATGCGAAGGTACAGTCAGGGTACTTAGGCATTTCGGAAAGTGTGACAGGTTTTCATGCATATGTTGAATGAAAAAATGAAATGAAAATGTGTTGCATGAACAAAGTTCAAGCATTGAAAGAAAATTCGACCATGTAATAGAAAGACTTTGATAATTCTTAAAAATCTAAAGTTTAATCATCTTTTATTAATCAAAAACTTAAAAATTAATAATATTATGAAGTCCGACATCCCAGCCATTTTATTTTAAATTCCAGACATGATATGAACTTGCGATCTTGGAGAGAGAATCATACTAGTCGAAGATACGAATGGCTGGGCTAGTGTTCAACGCGAAGGTACGGTCAGGGTACTTAGCAGTTTCGGAAACCGAAAAACGCACGGTAATTTGGAGAAATTGATTAGCTTCTGCTTAGAAAAAGGTTTGTTCATTACGAATACTTGTTTCAGACATAAAGTGATCCACATGTATACTTGGTGCAGAGGCGAAATCTACAGTATGATTGACTTTGTTGCCGCGGAGGAGACACTGCGAGGGCTAATATGAGATACAAGGGTTTTGAGAGGTTCTGAATGTGGAAAGGATCACCACCTCATAGTTTCAAAAATGAAACGAGGTTAAGGATGGAGGAGAAGAACAATTATAATAAGTCAAAGTAGACGCGAGTTAAAATATAGAATTTGCAGAAATCAGAAGTACAAGTGATATATCCTGAAAAGCTGAACAAATATTAGGGTCATCATAGAGAAGTCTGGAAGACAGAATTAAGCAATAAAAAAGAGGAAGATGCATCTGAAGCGTGTGGTGCTGCGGTTATGGGGAAAAAACTGGAGATTCTAGGTGGAATGATGAAATATGCGTGTCTATTAACGAGAAAGAGAAAATGTATTTGACAGACTAGACTAGAAAATGATTATAGGGATAAAACAGAAAAGCAAATATACCAGTCGAAGAAAGCAAGGATGTAATCCAAGCGGAAAAAGATAAAAAAATGCAAATGAATTTGAAGTAAATAAAAAATTATTTTGGTAATGGGTTAAGAAGATTGGAAGAGGAAGTACTTAGCAATGAGTTAGTCGGAATTAGGAATGCTGATGGTGAAATGGTATGGGATACGGACGAAGTGAAAGACTGGATGAGTAATTTTTTCAAGAAATTGCATGGAAGCAGAACTATGAAGCATAACAACTGTGTCGCAGAAGAGGATACGTAAGCCAATGCCTTTGTAGGCGGCGAAAGAAAAATCAATATCCCCAACATTTTATCCGCAATTAAGAAGCTCAAGAATGGCAAGGCTGCTGGTGTGGATGGTATCACCGCTGAAATGCTTAAGAACGGTGGTGGATATTTGTGTGACTGAGCGAATTTATAAATATGTGCTGAGAACGGTGAAGTTCCAAATGATTCGAAAAAGGCGATTGTCATTCCACTCTACAAGGAAAAGGGTGATATAGTTGAATGTACTAATTATAGAGCGATTAGCCTATTAAGTACCGTGGGCGAAATATTTACCAAAATACTTTTCGGTAAGGTCATGAGAATAAATGAAGAAAGGATCTGGAAAGTCTAATGTGGATTTATACCAGGGAGATCATGGGCAGATCAGATATTTATCTTGAAACAAATCATAAAGAACGTTTGAGAGTAAACAAAAGAGTGCATTCGTTGATCTGAAAGAAGTTTTCGATAAGGTGGATAGAACTGAATTTTGGGAAGCTCTGAAAGAGTATGGTGTGAATGGTTGGCTTCTAAAAGCACTAAAAGCAATATATAATGGTAGTAAAGTAAGTGTAAGAGTAAATGGTCAACTGAACAATTGGTTTGATATTAATAAGGTGAGGCTGTGTTATGTCCTCCTGGAAGTGCAATATGTACATGGATTGATGTCTAAGAATGGCTATCTTCGACGAAGAAGCTGTTGACCTCGGGACAGTGAAAGTGTGCAGGCTAGATACCAGCATGAAGAGTATGTGTCTTGAGATTAACGAAAATAAAACAAAAATTATTGTGTTTGAAAGTAGGGGCGAGAAAATAGTATGCAACATTGCCTTGAACGAAGAGATTAGAAAGATTATTGGCAGTGTTCGAGCCATAATAGAAGTAAGAATGTAACGAATAGCTAAAATTGCAGTAGATAATTCGGTGCCTGCACCCAATTGAGACTGATTACTGCCCTGAATTGAGACTGATTACTGCCTTAATTTAAGACCTGTATTAAGAACAGTAAACAAACTGACAATGTACGTTGTGAGCTAATGTTATAATATAAACTCTTGTGCATCTTTATCTTCAGATAAAGACTTGAATAGTAAAATCATATCACCTGCAAGTGAGAAGTAAAAATTATTCCTTCTAACTTTGGAACGCAGTTTACACTTAACTTGAAACGTCAAAATATGATTATGAATTGTCACGCCAAAAACAAATGATAATTCACATTGTAGTCTGAATTCAAAACATTTCAGAAAATTTAGGACTCGAAATGAGACCTTAAAAAAAAAGACGCAACAAAACTAAGTCCAGATTTTCCTGTGTGTAAAGTGAACGCGGTTGGCATGCAATTCTTGCGGAATGTATGCGGTATAATGCTAATGGACAAAGTCAGTAATGAGTGGGTTCTGAAAGAATGTGGTGTAAAAGGAGCATTGATTGAGACCCTAAAGTGAAGAGATGTAAAGAGTCGTAGAAACACAAAGACCTTGCATGAAAATATGTATGGATATAAAGGGAGCAAATATGTATGCAAGGATAGGGATGTATGAAAGACAATTGTTTGTAAGAAGAAAAGTGACACCTGAAACGAAAGATTTTGGATACTCATGGACCCTCGTGAAGAGCTTTAGTGAGTGGATGTGGTTAGGATAAAGAGTATGGATCTTCCTGTAGCTTCTTCAGTCGGTTTGAGTGTTTATGTGTGAATCGTGATGTATGATGGCTCTGTGAAGCTCTTCACTTGAGGTGATTGCTAGAGCGATTGATCATCGACTCGTGTCGGAGCGGTGTTGCGGAAAGAATGTGTCGTTTGAATGAGCAGCACGCACTTTATAGTAAAAAATCGAAAAAACGAGCCGCTCAGCACCATTTTTCGACAATTAGATGAACAAATCCTATTGCAATTCCAGGACTATATTTGAATAGAAGAAATTAATTCTGGGAATCAAAGTTTCCTTTATAGTTTATATAATTCTTGACACATTTTCCCTTCGCTGTACTGAGATTCCCCTTGAGACCTCAGGGATAGTTAGGATCTATTATGAGGATAATGGTCCTGTCCAAGACAAAGTGGAGACAAGGAGGATTACGATAGACAGAGTTATGTCGTTTTCTCTCCCAAGGGATGAGCTTCATCAACAGCTATCAAGCAACTCCTCCAGATTTTTTTACTTAAACTAAGATTCATTATGAAGCAACAACAAATTTTCTATTAACGAACTCTACACTTCTTCTCACAATCAGAAATCTCACTTATGGGTCATTTTCACAAAGTTTAAGATTTAAACAGCCATAAAAAATTTGTATTGTGTTTTTGATTATTGATTCATGATTGATATAAATGATATGGTCTAAAGGAACCACTTTTAAAATAAAATAAAAATATGGGGATTGAAAATAGCGGCCAAGCAAACCGTTATTTCATTATTTGATGTACCAAAATAGCGACATGGAAAAAACATGATTTCTTGACCTGGAAAACCTGGAAAATACGTGAATTTTGTTTGTAAGGATGGGTACGCATCCTGTAATAAAATATTTCATTGTTTTCTTTATCTATGAATCCGAACTTTAATCATCATTTATAGAAATAAATTCCATTTGGAATAAATAAACTTGTTAAACTATGTGATTGTTTATGAAAAATTATCGCAATTGAGGTACGAATCAGACTCGAGTCGATTATGGAGCGGAGAGTCTTCATTGATTCTTTCCTTAGGGTCAAAAGAAATGTGTTTGGCATATAATTTCTTGCAGAATATGTGCGGTAAAATGCTAATGGACAATGTCAGTAGTTAAGAAAGCGAGTTTTTATAGACTGTGGCGTAGAAGAAACATTGATTGACAACAGCTAAAGAAATTTGCTAAAGTGGTTTGCTCATGTTAAGAGAATGAATGAAGGACATTCAATGTAGCAAGTGTATTTAGGCAAGGTGAATGGTAGCAAACGCAGAGGTAGGCCGAAGAAAGAATGGTTGGAATGTGTGAATGAAAGCCTAAAAAGCATAGATATAAAGAGTCGTAGAAACACAAGAGCTTGATGAAAAGATGTATGATGTAAATGAAGCAAAAAATGTATGCAAGGATAGGGATGTATGGAGGACAATTGTTTATAAGAAGAAGAGTGACGCCTGAAACGAAAGGTTTTGGATACTCATGGGCTCTCGTGAAGAGCTTTGCTTAGTGGATGTAGTTGGGATAAAAAATTTGGATCTTCATATGGGTTTATCGGTCAGTTTGAGCGTTTATGCTCCAATAGTGATGTATGATGGATCTGTGAAGCTCTTCATCTGGGGTGATTGCTAGAGAGATTGATCAGTGACCCGCGTCGGAACGATGTTGTGGAAAGAGTGTGTTATTTGAATGAGTAACACGCGACTTCTACAATGATCTAAACCCCATCCCTTCTCCTACACATCCCTTACTTACCCTTACTATATAAATTCCTTGATTCCCGGTAGTACAACGAGGCGAGAACCGAACGAGTTACACTCAGTTCGGAAGGGGATTTAACCTAATTGTATAAAAAAAAAAATAATAATAATAATATTTTAAGAATGCTCATTTCTGAGCTTGAGAGGACTAGTGAACATCCTTAAGATTAAGAACTTCTTTCTCCTGATTTGTTAAAAAGAAATAAAATTCCAATAAGAAAATTTAGAACCCGTGAGAAAAAGGTTTGATGAATTGTCAAATGAGCACATTGACAAGCTGACCCTTCAGAAGCTCAAAGAGCTTAAATGCTTTGATACGTTTAGTTTAGAAGGAAGGATCTCTGCAGTCGTTTCGCTCGAGTTGGTTCCGGTTGCGAATCTGTGTTCGCTTAATTGGTTCGGTTATGCCCTCGCAAAGCTTTGATCATTTCAATCCCCACACCTACCCTAATACCTTTTCAACATGGATTAAGGGATTTCACTGAATCGGCAGATTTGAGAGAAACTTGCAGATCGTGCTCAAATCCATTTTAGAGCAATGCAGCAATCAAAAAATCCCTTTGACTTGTTCCCTTTATTGATTCGTTGCCTTCTTTGTTTATTCGCGGCAAAGTGCGGTCAATGACCTTTTATAATTTGGTTCTAAGAGTTTTATGGTTATATGGTATATGTTTATATGTTAAGAGAAGAGGCTTAATCGGATAAATATTAAGAACAACGACGGGAAAGAGGGCATGGAAATTCGAAGAGAAATTAAGGGAGGGAAAGGAATAGGAGTTAGTGAGAAAGTATTACAAAGAGGTGGAAGAAAGAGGAAAGAGGGCCGTAGAGTTAACGCGATGGGAAGAAGGAAGGAGAGAGTTTTCTAGAGATCGAGGTATAAGAGGAGGAGGAAATATAGAATATGAGGAACTGGAAAAACGCGTTAGATAAAAACAGATGATAGATAGATCTGGGAGGATGGGGGAAGCAAAATACAATAAATGGTATAAGGTGATTAAAAAAAGAATTGCCAGAATATCTGAAAAGATAAGGGGAAATGAGATAGACAAGTACAGCTAGATGGAGACTGGGAAATGAAGCGAAAGAATCAATGTATTGGGAGAAGGATGAGAAGAGAAAATTCAGAGTATGTGAATGGGTAGAGGAGGTGTAGGAGCATGTATGGGATGGTTGCATGAGAGGAAAGAAGGAGAGGGAAGGATGACAGGAGAATGTTAAGAAAATTTTAGGGGAGGAGGGTTTGTCAGAAAAATAGATGAAGGAGGTAGAAAAAGCTGGAGGAGTTAAAGAAAATGAATGAGGATATGTGGAAGAGAGATATAAAAAGCATGAGTGGGGAGGATAGGAGGAGAAAAAGGATAGGGAAGTCACATAGAGTAGCTAACATTATAAAGTAAAATTAAGTCAGATTAAGTAAAATTAAGTAGAATAAGATGCGCGTTCGCTTCGGTACGCTAAGATTTAAGAATTAGAAATTAGATGTATCAAATTAGAGAATAAGTTAGATTAGATATTAAGATAGTTAGGTCATAAGCGATGTAAAATGGATGTATTAAAGATGCGAAGGAATGGAGGTCATGTAAACCCCAAGGGACACATTATTTATAAATGAAGAAGAAGAAAAGCGTTCACGTAATTTTCCAATAAAAAGTGTTTGTGTCTAGTTACAAGTAAGATGCTCGATGCTAAAGAAGTTGATGTGTAGGGTATGATTCTGAGAGGAATGAAAGCACGTTTCAGTCGGTTGAAAAGCAATTTCCTGTTTGCCTCGAATGGGCTTGGGATCCCATCACTCGTTTTATTATGTCGATGATTCAAGACGATCTGCGTACAAGGAAATTGCCAGGCAGAGATCAATCTCCTGGATCATTCCTCTCCTGTTGCCATTGATCAGTTTAGAGCCTCTCGTTAATAGTATTATCCCCTTTACTAGATCCAGGATAATATCCATTATCCATCGGAACAATTTCGCCCTACCCTACATGCTTGAAATTCCATATCAGAAACATAGGTATCTTACTGAAATGGTAAAGTAGCATTAAGAAAATTTCGATCTTACACGAGAATATTTCTTTGGGTTTGTAAAGATTTTCTGTTGGCATTAGGGTCTATAATTTTTCGTTCTTTTAAGTATCAATTTTTCTTTCTAGGTTGACTCACTGGACTCGGTAGTAAAGCAATGTGAGTCAGCCCTGCTTTAGAAGGCTTAAAATTTAATTCACTTAAAATCTATTATATTATACATTTTTAATTAAATTCCAATTTGAATTGAATCCATTATATTATACATTTTAGGTCAATTAAATTCTAAACCTTATAAGGCAGGGCTGACTCACATTGCCTCACTCAGGAGTCTCGTGAATCAGCCCAGGATGAAACGTGTTAAGTTTCTTAAAGATCGAAATAAAATTTATTTTCTTATGAAAATTTTTTGTGTACTGAAAAAAAAAACACCCAAAAAGTTCACAATTCAAAAACAGACTTTGAGAATACCTGCCTTTTCGGCTCATTAGAGACAGATGTACAATAAATGTACACAACAGAAAGAAAAAAGAGGGAGAAAAAAAGAAAAAGTCAACCAAAACCATCCTCAAGTCTTTCTTTTCTCCGTCTTTTTCATACTACTGGAGACCAACATGTTTCGAGGCATGTTTAGATTTCCTCATCAGGGATAGTTCATAGGAAAAATAACAGGTATAAAATTGATAAGTTGTTAGATGGAAAAAGTATTATTATTACCTGGAAATAAAAAACAGATATGATTGATAGTAATTTCAGTTTTTTGGTACATATTTCATTGATTAATTGAAAATTGAAATTTTGACATAGGCAAAAAATTCTAAATAAATCCCAAATTCAGATCATTTTATTCTTTAATTGGAAATTAATTCACACAAATTCCAAATTATAAGACAAAAATAAAGTCATTATATCCAATAATTGATTCCATTCCAAATTCGGTTGTATCTAGCAAGATCTCTTTTCAAATTAATAGCTTTGTTACCTTCCCTCTTTATAAATAGCATTTCCATGAACTCTCTCTTTTTTTTATTTTTCTCGTGATACAAAATTCTAACATCATCCCAATTAAAGTCATGCCCATGTGTAAGTCTATGTTTTGTAAGGACCGAGTAATATCCTGCACTTCTATGAAAATTAATTTTATGTTCATCTTTTCATGTTCTGAGTGAACTCCTTGTTTGCACTATGTAAAAAACATCACATTTTCTACATTTAAATTTGTAAATTACACATGGTCTTTCTATTTTCTCATATTTGTCTTTTCCTAATGTAACAAACAAGTTGTTTTTGAATGGAACTCTATATATCGTATGTAAGCCCAATCTTCCTAACATTGATTTCAAAGTTTTTGAGATTTTTCCAAAATAAGGTAGGACAACCGTATTGAATCTATTGTAATCCTGTACATTGTTTCTGTTCTTATTATTACCTTTACTCTTAATTTGAACAATTCTTTTATGAATATGTTTGTCAATAAAGGCAATCGCGTATTGGTTGAGAAAAAGGATCTATTTGTATAATTCAATATTCTTTTTATGGAACGTAGGATGAGATAATAATTTGATTATAATTTGATTTTTTAAGATAATTTAAGATAATTCAAGAGCTCTATCAATTGAATTCTTTACAACTCCTATTTTGTATTGAATGGAATGATTCCAATAAAAATTTACTGTCTTTTCTGAAGAAATAGTTTTTCTGTGCCAATTAGTAATCATATAATTTTCAGTAGTTTTTATTGAGGTCAAATCAAGAAAATTCAATGTACCTTCATTTTCAATTTCAACAGTGAACTGTAATCTTGGATGTATACTATTGAATACATTAAGTAGGGTATCTACATTTTGTGCATGTAAAGATAATACAGAATCATCAACATATCTTGCATAAAAGTCCGATTCAAAATTAATTCTGTTAAAAACTTCATTTTAAAAATCTTCCATCACAATTTCAGTAATAATTGGAGACAAGACTGAGCCTATCGGAGTACCAAATTTTTGTTTGTAGAAAGTACCATTGCATTGAAAATAAACGGAATTGAAAACATATTCAATAGCATTAAGAAACTTTTTTTTCGAAATTTTAATGTGAAGTTTGATTGTATCCCATCTATTTTCAATAGCAAGTTTAACTTTCATATGGAATATTAGGAAACATGGCTATTACATCCAAGGAGACAAAAATGTGACTTGTTGCTATTTTAACATTTTCGATTAATTTTAAAAAGGCAGCACTGTTTTAAATTGATCTTGCTGAAACAGTAACTGATTCTTTGATAATTTTACTGAGAAGTTCTTCTAATGTTCTCGTGGGTGAACCTATTGTCAAATAACTGGTTGTTAGGAAAATTCTGCTTTATGAGCTCTCACTAGGCCACAGGCAAGAGATAGATTTGTGTGAACTGTGTCAATGTCGCACCTTTCGATATTGTTTCCCAAACATTTTTGAAGTCTTATTCTCTTTAGAATTTTAAATGTACGTTTATGAATCATTTTTGTTGGATTATTTGGAATAACTGCAAAACTATCTTCATTATTCAAAATATGCATCATTTTTCGATTATAAACATATTTTAATGTTGCAACTGTAATGCTCCCTTTATCAGTGTTAATAATCAATAATTCAGGATGTAGTTTTAAAAGAAGTTCTGTTTCAAAAAATCATTCGCTTAATTCTTTTTATAATAATGTTTGTGGAGTACCATTATTCAGAAATTCACTCGATAAACCCATAAATCTTGCCCTGAATTCTTGTACTTTGTTTTGTGGTAATTTTGAGATATTGGCTTCAATGTCTTCAATGATTTCAAGGAATTGAATATACTTCTTTCGCTATATTTGTTACTAAAGCTTTCACCCAACCTTAGAATGTTAATTACTTTTTGTGGAATCTCTACTTTAGAAATTAAAAAAACTATGGGTCAGGTTGGTCTTGAAAAAGAGCAATTTTTGTATATAACCTTGGATATTAAGAATGTTTTCAAATTTTCGTTCGTGTTTCTTATTATCAAAAACTTTTTTATTCAATCGAGTTTTTCTTTCAAGGCTTTCTTTGATGATGTAATCTGGTACTTGTTTATTCAAATAATCGAGAGTCTTCTTAACAATTTCATTCAGATAGTGTATTTTTGCATGGCAATCTTTTATAACAAGATTCAAAATACATTTTCTGAATTTATTAGTGGTCTCATTGAATGTCTCTTTGTGTCTTTTGTTATTAAAATCGAAGCAAACTTTCTTGTTGATATCAAAAATCTTTTTTGGAAAAACCCCATGAATCTTACATTTTATCAAGAAACCTTTCTGTAATGCAGCTGATCTCAATTTCTTACTGATGGAATAAAAATCTTTGATATTTCTTACTGGTGCACCACCCCAATTTTCATCAATTTCCACGAAGTCCATATTACCAAAAAATTTTTTCAAAAAAGTTTCTATCTTTATTTATTAATTTGTTGTTACTTCTCTTAGTGTCTGTGACGATAATCCAGGAATTGTAATCCTATTTTTTTTCACTATAGTATTCAACCACACAAAAACAAGAACACTTTAATTCTAGAGTCTAGACCTTAATACCAATAAAATGATCTTCTTTACAATTTTCAGGGTGTCGTAGCCCAGGGCGGAAACCCTTATAGTTTTGGACAGGTGTCCGTCCATCCGATGTCCTTTTTTCCTGGGAGGGAAGGGTTGGGGAGCTAGAAGATGGGAGGAGAAGTGATGGGAGGGGCGATGAGGGAAAGTGAGCAGGAGGGGAGGAAAAATTATTAGAAGGGATAGGGAGGGGTGGAGGAGTTGAAGAAGTGAAAGGAGGGGCGGGACGAGGGTCATTGATGAGCATCGAGTGGCTAGGAGGGGGGGAAGTGAATGGGAAGGAGGGAGGGGGAGGGAAAGTATGTGGAGGGCTGCGTGACCCTTTTTTGTAGGCGCACTAATTCGATGATAAAAGTCTGAATGATTTGTGGGTTGATTTAGAACTTTGAGACTACCTGTTTTTTCGGCTCATTAGAGACAGATTTTGGAAAAACATGAAAATTGCATTCTATCCATAATTATTTCGGTAATGCATTTTTTAGACACTCGTGCTGTGAGTGTTTTGGAAGTTGGATGTCTCGACCTGTAGAGTTTCTAGCGCAGATGTGTTGCAGTATATAGATGATAGGTTAGCAGTAGGAAAATTAATTACAATAATCCAACTGCTGAGTCGACCGTAGCTATGCGCGACTTCGCTCTAGAACATCAAAGCCGAAGTATATACATTAGTCCTTCTGGAGGAGCAGTTAGAAGATAACAACGACATTGCTCAGAACGAGGATTGCTTCTCTGAAATTACACTCTCGAACTTGTTTACGAATGGCAAGGCGCTTCTACTTGTCGAACTGACTATCTTCAAGAAGTTTAAATGGAAATAGTAATCAAGTATGATTAAGAAATTAAAAACCAGTAAGAAAGGGCAAAATAAGACCGGCACTTTCGCGTTTTAAATATATCCCAATATTTTAGGGTTGAAACAGGGAAGAGTGCGTCCAAAGATCGCGTTTTTAATGTACTCTAATACTTTAGACTTGTAGCAGGGGAAAATTGGGCCAAAAAACTGCGTGTTGAATATAACCCAAAATTTTAGAGCTGAAACAAAAGGAAACAGGTCCAAGATGGCGTTTTAGATATACCCCAATATTTTAGAGTTAAAACAGGGAAACTGTTGAGAGTAAAATTGAGACAGAAAAGAAGGCTCTTTTGAAAAATTTACATATTGATTTGAAAAGATATAAAGAAGATCTATTGAGAAAGAAAACATGTTGTTGAATTTTTTATTATTATTATTATACCATTAAGCCAAATCCCTTTCGGGGTAAGCGTAACTCGTTCGGTTCTGGTCTCGTT